>JAUTXX010005946.1:0-10069 GCA_032273605.1 Panulirus laevicauda
GTGTGTGTGTGTGTGTGTATGTGTATGTGTGTGGAGGGCAGGAGAACTCTCGTACACGCAGGTGATATTCCTACCGGATACAACTTTCCCCTACGAAAAGTTTATGCAAACTTCAGGTTTTTTACGTAAAATAACTTGATATTACAGTCGGTCCATTACATTAGCGCTTTTGTTTTAATGTGTACTAAAGCTTAATGTGAGTATTGACTAATTCAAGCAGTGTACTTTGAGTTTTCCGGATGAGGTTACAATATATTCACAACACAAACTAAGATGTCTAAACTAAAAGGAACAGATTCGTATGAAATAAATGTTACACTGCGAACACGGTCGAATCGGTTGTTAGAGAATTCCAACATTTTTGTATGCCGAGTGCAGGTCATGTGAGGCTAACATACAACAGAAATGATCATGTCGAAAGATTAGGTCCCGTGGCACAATGAGTCTTGTTCTGGCACTGCACTATACAGGTAGAGTCACCATCCACGCTGGTCACTAAGGCTGCTAAATTAGATGCCACCACAACTCTGAGCAGTCAGGTGAGCCTTTAGGAGGAGACTTCATCCTCTGGAACGTCTCTTAAGAGGCTTTCAACCTTCCCTAATCCATGTTAACGCCCCAGTGAAGCATTAACCTCAATCGGCCTCCGAGTTCCCATCTCCTCAAGGCAGAAGATCGTGATTAACCACGTATCTTATAGCTGGGAAACCCGTCAAAATCTGTTGGGCAGTAGGCACGAGACCCCTCTAACACTACACCATGCTGGTTCCATTCAAGGTTTTTGAGAGAATATACCACAAATATCAACATATCTCACTTGGTCATTACTGATCTATTTTCCGTCCATGTAAATAACTTCTTAGTTAAGGCTCTAGAATGTCGTGATGACTCGTTCATGACAATATTAAAGAGTTATATTCAAATAGTTATTGTCACTTTTAACATAAATCTAGCTATGCGATCATGTTGTTGGAACAAAGTCAGTGATGAGAACTGTGATCATTAACTACCAAAACATATGCCATCATCGCTGAAGAGAATCCAATCGGATTAAAACATCTTAATTCCAAGTGTCATATTGAGACGGAGTAGCTAGTGCTGTATGACGTGTGACGACTAACTACCGGTTTTATCGATGTATGGGAGAGGTCATCCAGGCGAGGCTAATGCTGTATGATGTATCATGAGTATAGTTTATGTGAAATCGCAGATCATTTATGATATAACGGAGGATAAATGTTAATTCGTTCTAACACAGTTTAATCTTAAGTTTGATTTTCTTGTTATATCGAGGAAATATAAAATTCCACTCTGCAGCATTTTAACTGACGAAAGGAAAAGTCAGACGCAGTTATAGTGAAATAATGTTGATCTGCTTAATATTCTACACAGCACAAGCAGAGCGGACATATCACCTATGCATGGATGTCTTGTAGCAAGTGATATTCAACAAGCGTTGTGGCTTAATGTGAGATGCATTCATGAGACGTGTCTTTGTTTATTTGATAGCTCCATGTCGGAGCAGTAAGGTGTTGCTGATTGTTCCAGACACTTGAACTGTAACTATAAGAAAGATGAAACATCAATGTAATGTTCAGAGACCGTAACTGATAACATAGATGTCACGCAACTGAATGCATACTTGAATGGCAATGTATATCTGGGCTCAACCTGTACTGCAAGACTGACAACCTCTCCTGAAGTTCAGATGGTTAATTGGTCTCCTTATTACTAGTCCCCATCTAATATGGGGAGGGCCTGCCAATATATGATCACTTCAAGAGGCCCTACAACCCATTCTCTCACCCTGACCTCTTCTACTTTCTAGCAGGACAATTTTAGGAAAAACGGGAAGAGAAAAACAATCTTAAAAGAAAAAAAATCGAATAAGGAAAATCTTCAACAGTACATAAGGTGAAAAAGAGAATCCGGCATATCTTACACTGCTTACCTGTCACAACACTAGAAGTAGCAAGACAATGATTAACCGTCATAGTACTGGAGGCAGCAGAATAACCACTATATTATTATGATAAAGTCAGCAGGACAAACAATAGCCTGCCAAGGTGAAGGTGACATAAAGTAGGACAAAATACAGGTCAGGTTTAACAGGTTGCCAATCACTGGGTTATTACTGGCAAAGGTGAAGTCTACCGTGGTAGCAGCAGGGGCAGCGGGATAACACATGACAAAGTCTGGGACACTTGCTAGTCAAGGTGCGAGTGGTAGTAGAACAGTACAAGACTTAGCATCAACAATTTGCTGGTGACAACGTCAGGGGCACTGTAGCATGATGATGGCATCATACGACTAACACTATAAGTAGCACCAACAGCTGGCAATAGTCACCAAAGAAGACATTAGGAGAGAGTGAGTGGCCTTATGTCTTTATAACAACCTCCATCACGTATTGTGTTTATCATTTGACAATGGCTGGACAATATAGCCCTTTATATCAACACCCAAATAATCATGATATGAAGAACGTGTTCAATCTTTCCTATCAAGGGAACAATTATACTGTTCTAGATAAATATTAGATCAATAAAGTAAAAAACGTGACTTTATTTCGAGTTATTTCACTATAAACAGCGAGAGCAGAGTATCTATCTACCAGCTGTAGCATTAAATTGCTTCATAAAGACCTACCTACCATCTGTAATATTATACTGCTTCATAAATACCTACCTACCAGCTGTAGCATTATAATTCTTCATAAAAACCTACCTACTAGCTATAGTATTATATCGCTTCATAAGAACCTACCTACCAGCTGTAACGTTATGCTGCTTCATAAATACCTACCTACCAGATGTAGCATGATATTGTTTCATAAAAATCTACCTACTAGCTGTCGCATTATATTGCTTCATGAAGACCTACCTACCAGCTATAGCATTACATTGCTTCATAAGAACCTACCTACCAGCTGTAGCAATATATTGCTTCATAAAAACTTACCTACCAGCTGTAGCATTATATTGCTTCATAAAAACCTATCTACCAGCTGCAGCATTGTATTACTTCATAAAAACCTACCTACCAGCTGTAGCATTACAGTACTTCATAAAAATATACCTACTAGCTGTAGCATTATCCTGCTTCATAAAAACCTACCTAGCACCTGTAGCATTATATTGCTTCAAAAAAACTTACCTATTAACTGTAGTATTATAGTGCTTCATGAAAACCTACCTAAGAGCTGTAGCATTATATTGCTTCATGAAAACCTACCTACCAGCTGTAGCATTACATTGCTTCATAAAAACCTACCAACTAGCTGTAGCATTATATTCCTTCATAAAAACCTACCTACCAGCTGAAGCATTAAATTGTTTAATAAAAACCTACCTACCAGCTATAGCTTTGTATTCCTTCATAAAAACCTACCTACCAGCTGTAGCATTATATTGATTCATAGAAACCTACCTACTAACTGTAGCATTATTTTTTTTCATAAAAACCTCCGTACCAGCTGTAGCATTATATTGCTTCATAAAAACCTACCTATCAGCTATAGCATTAAATTGCTCCCTGAAAACCTACCTACCACCTGTAGCATTATATTGCTTCATAAAAGCCTTCCTACCAGACGTAGTATCGTTTGCTTCATGAAAACCTACCTACCAGCTGTAGCTTTGTATTGCTTCATAAAAACCTACCTACCACCCGTAGTATTATATTGCTTCATGAAAACCTACCTACCAGCTGTAGCATTATATAGCTTCATAAAAACCTACCTATCGGCTGTAGCATTAAATTGCTTCATGAAAACCTACCTACCAGCTGTAGCATTATATTGCTTCATAAAAACCTGCCTACCAGCTGTAGCATTATATTCCTTCATAAAAGCCTACCTACCAGTTGTAGCACAACATTACTTCATAAAAATCTACCTACCAGCTGTAGCATTATCCTGCTTCATAAAATCCTACCTACCAGCTGCAGTATTATATTGTTTCATAAAAACCTACCTACTAGCTGTCGCATTATATTACTTCATGAAGATCTACCTACCAGCTATAGAATTATAGAATTACATTGCTTCATAAGAACCTATCTACCAGTTGCAGCATTATATTGCTTCGTAAAACCCTACCTACCAGCTATAGCATTATATTGCCCGATAAAAACCTACCTACAAGCTGTAGCATTATATCACTTCATAAAAACCTACCTACCAGTTGTAGCATTACATTACTCCATAAAAATCTACCTATCAGCTGTAGCTTTATCCTGCTTCATAAAAACCTACCTACCACCTTTAGCATTATATTGCTTCATAAAAACCAATCTATCAGCTGTAGCATTATATTGCTTCATGAAAACCTACATACCAGCTGCAGCATTGCATTGCTTCATAAAAACCTACCTACCAGCTGTAGCATTATAGTCCTTCATGAAAACCTACCGACCAGCGGCAGCATTATATTGCTTCATAAAAACCTACCTACCAGCTGTAACATTATATTGCTTCATGAAAACCTACCTATGGGCTGTAGCTTTATATTGCTTCATAAAAACCTACCTATCAGCTGTAGCATTATATTGCTTCATAGAAACCTATCTACCAACTGTAGCATTATATTCCTTCATAAAAACCTCCGTACCAGCTGCAGCATTGTATTGCTTCATTAATACCTACCTACCAAATGTAGCATTATATTGCTTCATAGAAACATACCTACAAGCTGTAGCATTATACTGCTTCATAAAAACCTACATACCAGCTGTGGCATTATATTACCTTATATAAACCTACCTACCAGCTGTAGCATTACATTACTTCATCAAAACCTACCTACCAGCTATAGTATCATAATGTTTCAAAAAAAACAATCTACCAGCTGTAGCATTATATTGCTTCATAAAAACATTCCTACCAGCTGTAGCTCTATATTGCTTCATAAAAACTTACCTGCCTCCTGTAGCGTTATAATGCTATATAAAAACCTACCTACCAGCTGTAGCTTTATATTCCTTCATAAAAACCTACCTACCAGCTGTAGCATTATATTGCTTCATGAAAACCTACCTACCAGCTGTAGCATTATATTACTTCATGAAAACCTACCAGCAGCTGTAGCAGTATATTGCTTCATAAAAACCTACCTACCAGCTGTAGCATTATATTGCTTCATAAAAGCCTACCTAACAGCTGTAGCATTATATTGCTTCATAGAAACCTACCTACCACCTGTAGCATTATATTCCTTCATAAAAACCTCCGTACTAGCTGTAGCATTATATTGCTTCATTAAACCTACCTACCAACTGTAGCATTACATTACTTCTTCAAAACCTACCTGCCAGCTGTAGTATTACATTGCTTCATAAAAATCAACCTACTAGCTGTAGCATTGCATTGCTTCATAAAAACCACCTACCAGTTGTAGCTCTATATTGCTTCATAAAATCTTACCTACTACCTGTAGCGCTATATTGCTTTATAAAAACCTACCCACCAGCTGTAGCTTTATATTCCTTCATAGAAACCTACCGACCAGCTCTAGCATTATATTGCTTCATAGAAACCTACCTGCCAGGTGTAACTTTATATTGCTGCATAAAAGCCTACCTACTAGCTGTAGCTTTATATTGTTTCATAAAAGCCTACCTACTAGCTGTAGCATTATATTGCTTCATAAAAACCTACCTACCACCTGTAGTATTATGTTGCTTCATAAAAACCTACCTACCAGCTGTAGCATTATATTGCTTCATTGATACCTACCCACCAGGTGTAGCATTATATTGCTTCATGAAAACCCGTTACTCCAGACAACTCAATTAAGATGATTCTGGACTCGGGAGTCCACTTTGGGAGTAAATTCCTACGTGAAAATCCGTGAGAATAAGATTCTCGTCTTCGTAAAACAACCAGGAGTATGATTTTTATATCTTTCTTTCTGTCAGTGTTCAGCTGTCTTGAAATGTTGGTTCACTTCTTACTATAATAACGAAAAGGAACTGGTGGAATTCATTTGATGCATCTCGTACTTTTTAAAGTAGTAAGGAAAGGAAAAGAAAATGGAATCCTGTTCATGGTCTAGATCAGTGGTTCTTACACTTTTTGGCCTCGCGTCCCTTCTCAGTCCTGGATACCTCGACCCTACCCCGTTCGCTTTCAAGTTTTGATGAACAATAATCAGTAATTTTATAACGATATACAGTACTCAATTGCTTCAGTGGGATTACTACTGTGGATCTTTACACTAATAACCGTATTGCTTAATTGAGTTTGAGTTTTGGATGAACGAAAGTTTATGAGCTTCTATTTTTTAGTTTTATTACATTATCTTTATGCACATAGCTTCAGTGAAATTAACTGGATATCAACTGTAAATAGTAGCTACAAATAGAAAAAACATACTCTTTTATCCATAGCAGTAATTAACAAAAATCAGAAATTATTCATTACACTGGGACCAAATTTTTTTTTACTTTTTTTAAGTTACTCTGTGCATTAGTAAGAGTAATGACTTTCATACATATTCTGTTTATATACTTGATAATCCTAATGCAATTAATTGAAAAGTCTTTGAGAAACAAAAGAATGTAAGTGAATGTAAGTGAACAAAAGAATGTAAGTACAATACAACCAAGCTTTCGCACACTTTTACCACCAGTACTGCGTAATCAGCCTCACAAACGAGACGGTAAATTACACATGTTGAATTTGGTGTCCACGTAGGTAGTACTCATCAATGAGATGGCTGTTGTGGCTCTTCTAACTAACTAATCTAGTAATATTTAGTGTCGTCTGGTTGCTAAGGGCACATCAGAGATCACCCTCTACATCTAGCTTGTTTTCTGCTTTGTTTTTATGTTAACCATTGATGGAAAACTTACTTCACATACTAGGTAAGTGGATGAAAACGAGACAATGACTTTCACGACTCACAGGCTTATTTTCTGGTACACCGAGAGATACTTCACACAGAACTTCTCTACCCAAGACAAGTAGAATCGTCCTTTGCATAGCTTCAGGAACTACCTCAACTTCCACGGTAAAGGGGTTCCTGGCAAGGTTAAATTGAAAACTGCTGTCGCTTATGTTGGGAAAATAGTGATAAAATTCGTTATCCATTCTTTAAGGTGATCATTAACTTTTTTTTATCTTGTCACTGAAAATCTTCTCTTTCACGACTTCATCCAAACGAAGAGAGGATGCTGTGTTCTGTATGCCACACCTCCGCAATTGCAACTTACCAATGAATGTTTTATCTGCATCAAAGTGGCTGAACATAGTTGTGTCTCTTCATTGTAGCTTCAGGCTCAAGTCATTTAAGGCTTGAAAAATACCTGCTAAGTAAGCCAGGGAAAAGTTAATTTCATCAGGATTAAAGTGGTGAGGTACGATCAACCCTCAGGTTCCAGAAACGTTTTTACTTCTCGAAGTTCATACAAGCGCCCCAACATTTTGCCCTTTCAGAGCCAACGTACGTTAGTGTCAAAAGCAATGCCTTATGCTTTGTTCCTAAATCGTGACAAAACTATGAAAACAGTCGTGTATTGAGGGCACTGTTCTTTATGTAATTTTTACGATCTTGATCATGATGTGCAAATGTTTCTCGAGTTGCTGCTGTGTTGACGTACCTGGCGTTATTCCTGGCGCAGCTCTTATATATGAGTGGGAAGGATGAGCAGACGGGTACAAGACGCGTTCAGTTCCTCTTGCTTGTACAGGAATGGGGGTGGAGGAGTTGAACAGACGTGTACAAGACAAGCTCAGTTCCATATTGAACATTTCTCTCTGACTGTTCACGCCCACCTTTGAATTTACTGGTGACCCCCTTCGGGGTCGCGCCCCCACTTTAAGAACCACTGGTCTAGATATTCCTCAGCTGGGTAGACCCCAGACAGTATGGAGGCACTGATCTGCTTTGTGTGTATCAACTGTGCGACATTGATAATTGCACGTTATTTCAATGTATTGTAAATGCATATTATGTAATAAAAGCTATTGTACAGCGAATGTGGATTGTAATATTCAATATTTTAGTAACATTTTCCCGCCACACAAGCATACAAGGCAGACCTCTAACCTTCTCATATCATCATACTGTCATCATGTAACACATCGCCAGGCTGTGTAAACCTTTACAGCCTCTTTTGATTATCATCATCAAGTTTAGAATGTGATTTGATATAGGTCTTGTTTGACGGAATATACTGTACTGAAGGACTGAAATCTGATCTTACTCAAAGTGAGAGCATCTTTGGCTGACCCGTCAAGCATTCAAACTTGTCATTTTCTTCAATTATCCTGATAACTGACATCTTTTGCTTTTCTTAAAAAGTCTACACTTGCCTTTCACTCCAGTCTACGTTAACATAGTTGTTACACAGCGAATGGTTACCCTGGCGGCCTCTACCGGTCAACCAATTATCAAGGTTGTAGTAAGTGACCAATATAACCTAGTGGTCTCTATGGGTGAACCAGTTACCGTGGTTGTAGCATATAGGGCAAATATAACCCTGGCGGCCTATATCGGTCAATTAGTTTCGTTGGCTGTTGTCGTAAATGTGACTAACAAATCAAGTCAAATTATTGCCGGGGTTATAGAGCTGAGGGAAGGGACCATAAGTGTCAGGTAAACCACCGCCGGAGGACAACTTAACTGTTGCCAGAATCATAATAGCGGGGGCCACCCTCTCTCCTCCCAATATAGTTATACTCTCAGCTATTGTTTACGTGGGGCATATGACAACTACATAACCACTAATGACACATAAACCCGATAGATGGGGCGATATAGCTCTTGGTAGAGCTGGATAATCAGGTGAGTGTCCCTGGGCTCCTGACAGAGCTGGATAATGAGGAGAGTGACCCCAGGCTCTTGACAGAGCTGGATAATGAGGAGAGTGACCCCAGGCTCTTGACAGAGCTGGATAATGAGAAGAGTCTCCTCAGGCTCCTGGTAGAGCTGGATAATGAGGAGAGCGTCCTCAGGCTCCTAGTAGAGCTAGATAATGAGGAGAGTGTCTCCAGGCTCCAGGTGGAGCTGGATAATGAGGAGAGTATCCCCAGGCTCCTGGTGGACATGGATAATAAGGAGAGTGTCCCCAGGCTCCTGGTGGACCTGGATAATGAAGAGAGTGTCCCCAGGCTCCTGGTGGACCTGGATAATGAGGTGAGTGTTCTAATAAGCTCCATAAGCAGCGTTCCAGTCTTAATCTTCTGACCGGAGATGAGGCGACCTCACTATGATCTATATTTTCAGCTGGTCAAATACCTATTGGTTAGCCTGATGATTGAGTGTCTGAGTGACGAGATTACCATTTAGTACCGAGCTGGTCGTAGACAAACCAACATTTTCACCGATTTTTTGTAATGATGGAAGATCATAATCAAATATGTCTTTCGTGTCTGTGTATCTTCTATGTCCTCCACATCTGTTCTCATTCCTCTTCCCTCCTGCCATGTCTCTGTAGTCCTCCCCCACAAGTAAAGCTTCAGGTGTTATCTTTATTTTTGTCTCTTACCTTTGTGTGGTTGTATTCTGTCCAAGGCAGGAGAATCAGCTTCGTCCGGAGCATTAGTCTGACAGCTTGACGAGTCCTGTGATGAGTTGGACGAGTCCTGTACTCATCAGATGGCAGTTTGGCTAGTTCTGTGCTCATTACGTATCAGCTTGACGAGTCCTGTATTCATCACATGCAGCTTGACGAGTACTCTGCTCATCACAACAAAGACGTCCCTGTTGCCTCACAAAAGCGTCCATCGGTGCCTTGGTTACCTTACACGAAGCATTAGTAACATTCCAGTAAAAATAGAACACGTTCACTTTTCCTGTCCCCGCTTATTCCCATTCACTGCGATATTACCTCATCACACCTTCCCTACTTACCAACTGTTTCATCATTATTCATTTTATTCTTAACACTATATTCGTCATTGTGTCTACTACTAATGCAGTTGTAGTGATTTGTAATGATTTCCAGAGCAACACAAACGAAAGTTTACCAAAATATAGTATATTGTAGAGACTGTTGAGAGGAAGTGTAACTATATATATGAAACGAGGCCAACAGAGGAAGCAAGGACTGGCCGAGGTTTTCTGTG
>JAUTXX010005979.1:0-19258 GCA_032273605.1 Panulirus laevicauda
GAGAGAGAGAGAGAGAGAGAGAGAGAAGGGGTTGTTAGGGAGAGTCGACGTAACAACTCGAGCCAGGAAAATCATGGACAAGAAGACCAACACTGGTGTGGCTCCTGATGGACTTTGTTTGTGTTCCAGAACCTGTTTCCACTGAGGGACTAGGCACGTGTTGTTGTTGTGGTGGTGGCGGCGGCGGCGGCGGTGGTTGTTGTTTTTGTTGTTGTTGTTCTTTGTGTATTGTTATTGTGGGTGGATGCAGTGCTGGAGACTTGGGTGTTCTTGGTCGTGTTCATGGTGTTGTAGTTGTTGTTGTTGTTGCTGGTGGGGTTGCCATGTATCTTCTTCTTGTTGATGCAGTGGGTGGGTGTAGTTGATGTTTGGGTGTTTTTGTTCATGTTCTTGCTGTTCTTGTCCTTGCTGGTGGGTCCGTTCCTTCTATTGTTCTTGTCGTTTCATTTAGTTCTGTTGTACTCGTTCCTGATGCTGTAGCTGTAGTGGATATCATTGCTGCTGTGTTTTTCTTCCTAAGCTGGTGCCAATTTTGTTGGAGTTGAGTGCATTGCTATGATACTCGCTATTCTTTTAATTGATATTGTAAACCATTATATCAATTACGATGAAAGGTATAAAAAGGTTTTCATGTAACATGGATGACATACCAATCACAGTAAGACATTACGCCACTTCTGTATTTACAAACATCAACAAAAGCTTCACTTGTCATTTTGTCTGATTACATCATAATGCTCTAACTGTCTATTAAAACAAGAAAGCTCTAAGCTCTATAAGTCTTATTGTAACACTGAAGGGCATCATGTGTGTGTTACGATTTCGTTGCATCCTAAGTTCCTGGAGTGGCGAGTGATCAGAGGGAAGGTTCAGTGAGGATGTGATGAGCAGTTTGTGTCGAGAAGGTACCAGTGTGGTAAGGTAGTCTCCAGGTATGGTTTTTGAATGGATTTTATTTTCTTTGTGGATGAAATGGAAGACGATGAGGACACATACATGAAAGTCTTTCTCAGTGAATATTGGTTTCTACAAATTGGGAATAATGATCTGCCTTTGTTGATGGATTATATATCCACCATCACCTCCTGTCGTTTGAGATCCCTCGTCCACGCGTTGCAGTTCGGCACCAAAATCGCGTCGCATCCATCCAAGTTCCCACAGATCTCTGCAGGAACACTCCCGTCCCAAAAACTATTGACATCATCGGTAAAGAAGTAACACTATATATCAACCTCCATTTTTTTTTAGCTCTGTAAGAACTGCCTGGTTGAAATCTTCCTTACTAAATACCTTATGTTCATTGTTTATTAGTTTTTAAGTTCTGCAGCAAAAGCTGTGAGTATACCTAATGTATGATTTCAACCTTGTGTTGCATTAGAATAGGTTATCATTATTAACATTAGAATCATCATCATCATTATCATTATGTATAATCCCAGTACTTTTATTCTGGGGGCTCTTGCAGTTTCGGGGACTGCACTACCATCAGAAGCAGGGAAGAATGGACTCCTTTACCTCATGAAGTACCTCAACGAGACTGTACTCTGTGCTCCTCTTTTGTCAACTGACAATGATAAAGCCTCACTGAAGGTGCCTCTTTCACTCGCAAGGGTAGCCATAAACAGGTGGAGTCCGGTAACACACACACACACACATTTAGAAACAGAGAAGAGAGGACACAAAGAAGAAATATATAGACTCAGAAGATACTCCGATACGAGGCGACGTCTGTGTGTGTGTGTGTGTGTGTGTGTGTGTGTGTGTGTCAGGCGGAGGAAGGAACACCTCGGCTGTCATTTCCTGTGTTGACCGCCGTCGCTGACCTCCTTGACAGCCGGCCACTGTCAGGACTACCCTCACCACCCAGCCACAAACTCCTTTCCTCGTCACCTCTCTCATCCTCACCTGTACTACTACACACTCCCCTCTCTCTCCTCCCCATCACTCCCACCTGCCCTGCTTCATAGCTCCCCCTCCCCTAATCCCATGCCACCACCCCCACCTGCCCTGCGTCTCAGGGGGTCGCCATGGACCGCCCACCCCCCTCACGTGGAGCGCTGCCGCTATAAAACTCTTGACCCCTGCACCTCTGGGGAGCTTAAAGTCTATTTCCTATAAACATACGAGACTGACGACCTGGGTCGTATAAACGAAAACTTATGTCGTTAGATAACAAGGCCCTCGTGTGCCGGGACGACGCTAGCCACTACACTGTCTTATCTGAGGTGTCGGCCAGGCTGTCGTATTTCTGAAAGAGGTCTTTATATTTCTTCAAAACAAAATACTTACAAAGAAATTCAAACGGTGACTGTGATCAACTCAGGTCGTTCATAGTGATGCACTTGAGACGAGCACTGTCTGGCCACAGTGCCAGAGCTGTGGCTCAGTGACACATGACTCGTCTCTGTCACTGCTTGGTGACACCTAGCCATGGATGGGGAGGTACCTTAGTGGTATCAGTACGTGTTGATGCAGTACGTAGTCACGTGTTAGGATAATACTGTTGTGGTACCAGTACTTGATGATGCAGTACTTACTCACGAGTCGAGCAGGTACTGTAGAAGTACCCGTACCTTGGACGCCACCCAGTACTTCCCTTTTCATCTACACCCGAGCATGTCTCATTCTTTCTTCGTCTCTGCGAAAATACACACATCTCAGGGCGTATGAGATACACACTCTACGTTAACGTATCAACTCAGTCCATCTGTTATCATTCACTCGTTCGTCCAATAATTGGTTTGGGTGGGTTGGCTAGACACACAGCCTCTCAGTATGATGTACGCCACAATTTCCTCGCAAGTTTGAGTACTGCCTGACACTTTACACTGTGCACACGAAGTAGTCTAGTAAAGTTAAAGCAAAGCGGCCGCTCAAAGCGTCACACACACACCGTCTCCAGAGCATTCGATCCCGCATCAGCCTTCTGTCATGATCATTTGAAACACCTTCATCCCTGATCACTCCGCTCACTTCATACCATAATGTAAAACCATTTCACAGGCTTTTCTTTTCTGAGTGTACAATTAACACCGTGTCACTAATCATACCCTCTAGATGAGCCAAACATCTGGCATTCATCAGTCAATTTAGTTTCATTGCTGAAGACGCATTCTCCGGCAGGTCCATTTACAAGAGGTCTTTGGCAACTTGGTAACACTGTGCAGCTCTTCTCTTGAAAACTGTGACACATAGAAAATGGGCTTCATGGCAGGATGACATCACAAGCATATCATACCTTTTCCCGTACCCCCCCCCCTCCTTTCACTTCATACCGGTGCTTATTTCTCATTACTACTGATTCTGATGTATCGTTACTACTGTTACAGGTGTCTCATTACTACCGTTGCTGATGTCTCATTACTACTGACAATGATCTCATTACTAGCGGTATTAGTGTCTCATCACTACTGGAACTGCTGTCTCATCACTTCATTACTACTGGAACTTATGTCTCATTACTATATGTACTGTTGTCTCATTATTGACGGTAGTAGTACCTCTAAAGACACCTTGGACCAGCTCCCTCGTTGGCACCCTGACCTAGTACCCCTGATTGGCACCCGTGATCGGTACACTGGCCTGACAGCGTAGCCCGGCTTCGGCACTCTGGAGTCTCATCCCGGCCTGTCATCCCGGCCTGTCACCCCGGCCCCTTACCCCGGCCTGTCACCCCGGCCTGTCATCCCGGCCTGTCATCCCGGCCTGTCACCCCGGCCCGTCACCCCGGCCTATCATCCCGGCCTGTCACCCCGGCCTGTCATCTTTGGATGGTAGCCTTGGCCTGTCACTCTATCCTACCACGCTATCCTAGTTCCCTCGCCAGCTATCCGTACCTGGCTCCCTAGCTTGGCACCCCAGCCTCACATACCGGAATCTTATCCTAGCAACCAGGCCTGGCACTCTGGCCTGGCACCCTAGCCCGACATCTAAGCCTGTTAACTTTCCCTGTCATCCTGGTTTGGCACCCTGGCCTGGCACCTTAGCCTGGCACTTTGGCTAGGTATCCTGGTCTGGTATCCTGTCCTGGCACCTTCGCGTGGCGCTATGGTTTGGTATACCCTGGCCTGGCACTCTGGCTTGGTAGTCTGGCCAGGTATACTGGTATGGCAGCCTTTCCTGGCACTTTGGCCTGGTAATCTGGCCTGCTACCCTGGTCTGACACCCTGGTCTGAAACCCTGTTATGGCACCCTTATCTGGCACACTGGCTTAGAGCCACGGCTGGCAACGTGGCCTGTCACCACGAGTTGTCTCTCCAGCCTGTCACACTTGTCTGTCAACGCTTCCTGTCACCCTGGATTGGAACCACAGCACGGCACTCTGGCTCAACACCCTAAACCTATCAATCCAACCTGGTACCCTGGTACTCTAGTACTCTGGTTTGTTCCCGTCTGGTACCTTAGCTCGTTACACTGACACCCAGGTCTGGTTCCCAAGTCTGTCACCTTGGCCTGACATCCAGGCCCTTACCCTCGCTCTGCACTCAGGTCTGGCACCCTCGCCTCTCACACAGGCCTAATACCTCAACCTGGCTCCTGGGTCTGCTACCCCGACCTGGTACCTGGTCAGTCATCTTCGCCTGTTACCTAACTTGACCTAGGCTTGGTACTTAGGTTTGCCAACCTGGCCTGATATCCTGGCCTGGCATCCTAGCCTGGTATCCTGGCCTGGTATCCTGGCCTGGTATCCTGGCCTGTTACCCTTAACTTTCACTCTAGCCTCTCAACCTGGTTTAGCGACCTGACTTGGCACCCTAGTGGAACCTTGACCTGGAATCCAGGTCTGGCACCCTAGTCTAGCACCCCCGCCTGGCACAAGATCTCTCATCCTGGCTTGGCACACCAGCCTGGCATCTGGTCAAGGTATCTTGGCCTGACGATCTGGCCTGGCACCCCGGCATGGCACCCAGGCCTGGTGCCCCAACTTGGCACTCTTTTTTGGTACCCTTGGCTTTGCCCTCCAGCCTGGGACCCCAGCCTGGCACTCTGGGCTGATACCCTGATCTAGCATCCCTGGCCTAACATACCTCCTGGTACCCTATCATCCTTCATCATTGTTTCTTGAATATAAAGCTAAAAATTTTCCAAAACTAATTTTTTTTAACTTTTTTTGAAAACCTGTAAATAAGATTGCACATCTTTTTGCTACAAAGATAAATCTCCTTTTTTTTAAAGGTACTTATATCTATTCCATTGTGAGGAACTTCAAGAGACAGTACCCCACATGTCTAATTACTTTCTGGGTAGTTTTGAACTGTCATTATCTTTCACAGTCATAATCATCCTCGACGCATGTGTCATCATGCCATATTTTCTTTTTCCTTTTTAACAACATTTACATATTTGTGTTTCGTCACTTCCTCAGTCATTTAGCCGTCCCGCCAGCATATGTCTTCACGCTCCCTCTACTGTGTCCAGACCTCCAAGTTTCCTTGTTTATAACTGTTCTCATACCTCATCTTGGTCCGTTGCTCCCCGTTGTTCTCTCTGCCAGTGTCAAGTATGGCACTCCTCTCCCGTCAGTGTCAAGTGTGTCGCTCCTAGTGTGCCTTACCAATGTTAAGTGTGGCTCCCTCCTCTCCTATTATTGTTAAGTTTGGTGCCGCTTCCTTGCCGGTGTCAAGAGCGGCTTCTTTCCCCTTCCAGTGTCAAATGTGGCATCCCTCTCTATGGTAGCCCCCAGCCAATGTCAAGTGTGGTGGCGTGTGTGTGTGTGACGTCTCGACCAGTGTGGCTACCATCTCCTGCCAGTGTCAAGTGTGGTTTCCCTACCCTACCAGTGTCAGGCAGACGTGCACAGCGGCCCCTGTCCGCCCTTCACTTGCCCCGTCAACCACAACAACCTCAGTGCACCCCTCCTGTCTCCTGGTTAAGCCCCATGACACATTGTATAGTACCGCGAGCAACACTGATTTCGTAACACAGTTGGTTCTTACTTAGAGTGTGGGCAGCCACGACCAGCAACACTGGTCTATATATTCTAACTCTTTCTTCAGAATCCTGTATGATTTGCTTTTTTCTATGAATCTGAGGATGTTTGATATAGATATGCCACACCTAGTTTTCAAGAAGAGTGTAATATAGTTTCCTTTAAAGAAAGGAAGAATCCGAATTTCTACTTGATTTTGTAACTCTTTAAGTAATTGGCCCAATTGTCTCTGCCAGCTCAACAAAGTTTTTACCTTTTTCGTTCACATGAATAATTATGACAAATCATCTAAAAAGACTACCTGGCTCTGAGTTCCGTAAGTTCCAGGATTTTGTTAAACTCTTTCATCCATCATCACATCAGAGCTCTTATTTGTGGATCAGGAAAATTCCCGTCATCAATATTGTAACAGTAATGGGAAGATTTTTTTCTCGGGGATATTCAAACTCTCTCTCTCCCTCTTTGTTCGGAGTTTAAACAAAGCTTTTCATTGAACCTAACTTGATGTGGAGTGACGGTAAGGTCAATAATCTCAAAACCCAACAAAGGCTCATGTGTAATGTTCATCAGACCTGGGATAAACGTTCCATATGTTTTGCAATATTTCTTTACACTATGAGTCTTTGTTGTACATCTGTTCTACAAACAAGGAAATCAGCAATTTAATGTGTAATCATCCCTATTTTTCATTTACGACTGAAGCAAAGTCTCGAACGAGATTCACTCGAGATACAGTATGAATGTGGGGAACAGCTTGTCTGATCAACTAGTTTACAGCTGCAGCATTGACAGAAGTAGGATTTCATAAAGAGTTTCATGTGTCTTCTATAAGCAAGATAAATTCACTAATAGAGTTGTAATAATTTCATTTCAGTATTTGAGTTTGTAATTCCTTGTTCTATATACCCAAACGTTACTTAGTAGATATCTCAAAAGATATACGTGTCGCGCTGGTTCTAATTGATCCATGATCATCATCGTCTCAGTTTGACTACGGTGATACAGTAACAACCAGAGGGCAAAATCGTTATTGACCAATGTAGTTGGGAATCACACCCAGAGCTAAGTTGTCTAATGTTCTCATTGCTATAGAAAAAGAAGAATTAATTTTCCAAGAGAAAGATGGCCTGACTGTAAGTGTCTTTCCTCACTAAACTAATTGTACTAAACTCCTTCCTACCTGATACAAAACACAGGTAACAAAATTACCCATTGTGCAGTTAGTGCAGATCTCTAGACTCTCTCACAAACTGGGCTGAGAATGCATGATGAGACTGATGAATCAGCCTAAGCTTATGCCTCGAAGGATGTATACAGTTGCAGTATACCGTGGGCCAAACTCTGGGTAGATGATCATGGGAGTTTGCCTCTCCTGTTGATGTTGAACAGACCAATTACAAAATTCGCTACCAGAGTTGCTCTCACACCCTGCAGTATTTATGAACTTGACTGTTAACAATATTAACGTGTTCAAAGATAATTCCCACCGAACATTGCGATAAATGTGTAAGCACTTCACCCAATAGCTATGTTTTACCTCAATGGAAAAGTAAGCGAACTTCGCCTGTAGTAAAATGGTTCATCTATTACATACCTTGTTACATAATCCAGTAAGAGTCGTTCAGCCTTTGTAAACAGTTTTCTTACTGTGTTTACTGTTAGATAATTCTCTCGCTGTTGTCAGGTTCTTGTAAACAGTTCAATTTTTATGTGGCCCATTGTGGCCCAGTCCCTGGACTTATTGTGCTCAGTATCATCATCTGCGCCACTCCCGGAAGGTGGGCAGGAGTGCACGTTAAACTGGCCGCTCGTCCGGCAACAGTCTCTCTCTCTCGCTCTCTCTCTCTCTCTCTCTCTCTCTCTCTCTCTCTCTCTCTCTCTCTCGGTAGATAGGTAGGTAGGTAGGTTGGTAATAGGCAGCCACCGAGCAGTAAGGTATATCATATTCCCGGTACTACCCGCGTAGGTATGGCGAGGGTCATTGACGGGCGAGCAGTGAGCCAGCACTTCAGTAGCTGTCAAGTACCAGTCTTTCGCCTCAGGTAGCTGTCTTATGTTGCTCCATCACCCACATGTAGGCACCTAGTTTTTAGTCCACAAGCATATAATCTCTATATCACGCATAGCACTTGACAGCACGTAACTCACACGACTCATTCTTTACAATTCAACGTGGTGAACGCTACGCGATAGCGCTGCCTTTTTGCAAAATCTCGTCTTAAGTACTGGTAAGTAAGTAAGTACTCTCTCCAACCCACCCTTTGTCACATTACTATTCTTGAGCGCCCTCATACAACACCCTCCCGACCGTCTCCTCACTGGCTTCCACTATCATTCTCGTCCTTGTCCAAATTATCTTTATTTCTTCTGTTATTGTTCATATTATCTCCTCAACATCTTGTGGCATCTGTTAGATTAATGGAAGCTGTGTTGACGATACACAACATAAGGTTATCTGTTCAAACGTTTCGAAAGAGACCACGTAGGGTGTGGAAAAGCCTCACGGAATGAGGAAAGACTCATGGGATAAAGGAAGGCCTCTCGGGATGAGGGAAGACCTCACGGAATGAGGAGAGTATGTTGTATCCACCAGTGCCCTGATGACAGTGTTCCACCATCGATAATAGTGACCCTTCGTGCAATGTTCCATTTTGAACAACCGTACCTGGACACCTTAGCCGTGTCTGGACATACTAACTGAGGCTAGGATATCCCAGCCATGCCCGGACACTTCAGAGATGCCTGGAGCGACTGAGACAGTAGAACCACAACATTAGCTCATCTGTCAAGAAACGTTGGAGAATGTTATGGTGTAAGAGGAATGTTGGAGAAGTACTACTGTGTTGTTGGAATGATGAATAAGTGCTACAGCGTGGGAGGAATGTTGAAGAAGTGCTACTGTATTGTTGGAATGTTGAAAAAGTGCTACAGTTTTGGAGGAATGTTGAAGGAGTGCTACAGTTTTGGAGGAATGCTGAATGTGTGTGTGTGTGTGTGTGCATCATTACAGTATGCCATTCTCTACGTAACCCTTGTTCTAAACTAGGGAGATATCAGCACAAAGACGACCTCTGATATGAAGCTGGCATAGACCAGTTAGGCTTTGGTATATGTTAGTATCATCACAAGAAACTCTACAGGAGTTTACATACCTACCTTCACGCTCCCTTGAGAGGCACACACGCTCGTTAAACTGAATATGAATAAGTGATAGTAATTATCAAATGGCGACCGTACACTGTCACATACCGCCTAACCTGTAGGAGATTTTGTTTTTAGAACAAAAGGGTTCTCATATCTGTCTTGTACCAAAGACAAGCCTTTTGATTTGGGTGATGTTCCAACTGAAGTAGAACCCACCAGATACAAGGGCGTCTTACTAGTGACGCTGATCATTGACTCCGACAGTGATGTCACCTTCACGACTCATTGGGGTGAGTCTTCTTCGTTAAAGTCGATTTCGCACATCGTAGATATTGTGTTGGTGTACGCTAGTATAAGGAAAAATGTAAATTGTTCCAGTTGTTGGGATTAGGAGGTTTTGACTTACACTGCAGCTCGTCATGGTGCATTAGATCGTCTGCGGGCAGGGTTCATAACCCCGGGTAAGAGGACCTCGTACGGCCGGAGACCAGAAGCGCCAGAGAACAACGCGTGACCAGCTGTTGCCAACACACGGGGAACACCAGCCGCACGATACGTTTATATCCTGATACTCGACAGATAAATTCAAGAGCGTAAAAATACTGTCACTTTGCTTCAGTGAACTAATGAACATTGCTCGAAGGAGAAACTATAGGTCGTGCTTCCTGCGAAAGGAAATATCTCCAGCGAAATAAGGTCTGTAATTTCCGGAGGTAGGAAATACTCTAACGTTTAGAGAGCATACTGACCATGCGCCTCCTGCAGTAAATGGAATCAGATTTAGAAATAAGGCTGATGGCCAAGGTATCATCCATATGTTTACCAGCAGCTAATTATTAAGATGATGGTCAAGATGAAACATTTGACTTGCTCATAGGCATAATGTTGGGCATCTGCAAGCCTTCTGCAGGATATTAGCCTGGTGAGGGTAAGGGGGCCCACTGGAATGAATCCTGCAGGAGTAGTACTAGGATTCCTGCCACCACAGTCACATCACAGGTACATACGTGGATGATTGGCGTCCCTTGGTCTCCGCGATGGGCAGGAGGCAGGGGATATAATCATGTGAGATCAAATTACAAGTCCAAGATGATCAAAAATTCCTCACTCTGTCTCTACTTATAGCTGTACGTCCCGCTGACTTGCACACAGAGATGATATAAGATCTTGCCTTTATCGCCAGCGTATATCAGAGCACCCCGGTGTGTGTGGAGATAACGCCAGAGCTGTCGTGTCAGCAGAGAAGGAGGGGTTCCATTTCCCGTGACCCGCACCACGACGCCCTCGGTCAGTCTCACAGCTTGATCTTCTCAAAATATTACATGCTCACCCTAGGACTCGCGACGCCACATGGACATCATTCACAAGTAGTCAGCCACAAAACAGAGAAATGAAACTGAGAGTCTGACAGGAGGGCTCACGGCTTCTGGTCCCATTGCCCTCGGGGACTGGTGAAGCCCCTGTGTGCTACACACACACCCACACACACACACACACACACACACACACACACCCACACACACACACACACACACAAACACACACACACACTGGCACCTACCATGTGCTGGGCCGAACAACACTACGTATATCATTACCAGTGAGTCGTAGGCGGCCACTCAACCGAACATTTTCTCTTCCTCTCTCCACCTCCCAGGATGAAGTCCACTGGGAACCATAGCACCAAACCATCCTCACCGTCACCTGGAAACCTCCCCACTCACCTCTTCTAAAACAGAAATCCTTATGTTACCCAGAGTGTCTTTCCAGAGGTCCTTACGACCCAAGGTTGCGCTTCTTCCAGTAGCATGGAAATGTGGATTCCGTTAAGTGAGACCTATGCTGAAACTGTATTCCCAGTGGTACAGCCTCGTCAAAGATAACTTTTCACTCGCGAGAAGAGAGAGGGATACAGACCTGACACCAATACAGTTCCCCTCACACCTATATACCTGAGAGGATTGCTGGCGGTCCACATCTGTTGCTGCTGTCGATCTGGTGTGGTTGAGAATGACGTCACCTCAGCGCCTCCAATCTGCTGAGATGAATCAGTATTACTGAGGGTGTCTGGCGTAGCAGGTGGAGTCAGTGTGTCCTCCTGTGTGTGTTAACTGATGTCCCTGTGTGTCTCCTGCTTCGAATGGCCACTGTAAAGAAAGGAATCTTCGTCTCCTTTTTGTGACACCTTCGCTATCATCTTCACTTCCACTGTTAGCATTTTCACCTTCAAAGTTACCATGTTCACCTTCATCATTATGAACATCATCTTCACACCCCTCGTTATAATGGTGAACATCACGTGACATTTTCCTCGCCAGGGTTACCGCCCTTGAATAGGTGGATGGCCGCCCTGCAAGTCAGCAGAAAACATGGTGTTGTAACTCCTAGACTAAGGCTAAGCTGTAGGTATCATTGGCGTTTGGGCATATCTGGAGATGTTAATGTGTAAACTGTAAAGTTTGTGGTCAAAGATACGGACACACTAGAACGCCATGTCTTAAAATTTGAAAAAAGTGAGCCTTTTAGGGACAGATCTAAACCGACCCTGTAAGAATTGTCACAACAATTTATTGTTAATAACAAGATACCTGAAATTCTAAGCTTGTATCCACTTTTTGCTTCTAGTCGGTACAACTTACTATATGAAATTATGTTCTGTATGTAATGAAACATCTAATTAATAGTACCATTCTATGTAATATCAACCCACTGGGGTCTGACTAAGACCATTTGTGGCCTGTGTCATCCCTTTGCGCTACCGCTCACAGGATGAGAATGGGGTGCACAATAAACTTGCCGGGGTTTTACCGGCACAAATCTAATCAATCAGTCTGCAGGCCTGCCTCACACAGCACAAGTCTATATGATTACGATGACAAACGTGACCTGAACAATACTGTGTCAGGTAATGTTTAGTTTGTTTAACGATGTATACTGGTTCGTGTGGGTGACGTCCCACTTGGCGTCCTTCAGAGAAGCAGGAAGCAGCAGCAAGGTGGTTACCCTGGTGTTACAGATAACATTGGGTGTTATGTAGACTGCCTGGTGTTGCTATGATCAGGCACGGGACGCCCTTGTGTGGAGCAGAAGGTACAGTAGGCGTTGCTATGGTCAGGTAAAGGACGCAGCTGTTCAGTTCATCGGTATATTGACCGTCACATCGGTCAGTGACGGTCACAGCTAGAGTGGACCCCCTCAGCCAACCCCTCCAGCGGTCCACATAACTCATGACCAACAGAGGCATTACAGCGCAGGATACAAATTTTTCTTCCTTTTTTTTGTTTTGTTTTGTTTTGTTTCGAGAATCATGGATGATGGACCAGGAGACCACGACTGACTCTGACGTGGAGCTTGGTGTCTTAACAACTTGGTCCGGGTAAATTCCCCTAACCTCACCTCCACTCCACTCCCTTCTACCCTATGACTACAACCGTCGAGACGCTCCTAACCTGTGGTAACGTGCCACTAAAACCACAAGAATCTTAAGCGATTCAAACCGCGTTTAAGAAACTATCCTTCTGTCATTGTATACCCAGCGAGGTCCCAGTAAACCACCTGTTGCGGTGAACCGATCAAACCCTGTCGCGATTGCTTCATCCAGAGAACAACTACGGCATGAAACACCTCCCAGGCAATATCACTGACGTGAAGGTACACACGCATTAGTGAGAGTGTCTGTGGTCTCAGAATGATCTCTAGCACCTGAAGAAGGTGTTAAAGATCTTTGCAGTAGATGTAGCCTGACGTTGACGGTCGTAACGACCCTGGCAGTGGATAGGTCTGAAGCCCAACCAACCAGCTAACGAATCTGGGTCGTATCGTTCGAACCTGCTTGAGTGAACCATCTCGACAGAACTCGACAGGTGCAGTTGACACATGGTCCACAACAATGAGGTGGCCTCAAATGAGTCTAGATTTAGTTTTACGTGATATTTGTCATCAAGCAATGTTGTGCCCCGTGTACATTTCAGACATTTAGTGAAATGAAATTCCTTATTGTCTTTAGATAATTGTTTTGTTGCATATGGTAATTTTGCTTAGTTAGATATCTTTTCTTCAGATAACTATAACATACTGTAAGTCAAAAGCTAAGTTACTGAGTTAAGCTTTCATTAAAGTGAGACAAATGCTTGTGAGACCATAGTCTGAAAATGATGCTATGATTACATGATTGATAAATGAATGAATAGACACGAAGAGTACATCACTCAACACTTGAAGTGCACCTTGTACATGACGTGTTCATTGAGTGACTAACGCGTTAGGTGACGTACACAAGAAGCTGAAAAAAGTTGATATAAGAATTTTCATAAAAAGTATTGACGATTGATATCATGTAGCCATTATTGACATTATGTAATTGTTATTCATACTGTGTAGTGATTATTGATATGATGTGATTAGTGATATCATGTAGTAATTATTGATATCTTATTGCAATGTATCGATTCCTGATGCCGCAATTACTATTTTTTTTCTTCTTTCATCAGACACCGTGGTGCGGGCAGAATCATACCTCAGTCGCGACCATCACATCTGAGAAGAAAGAAAACGTGAGGAGTTTGAGAAATATTTGAGAAATATAATGTAAAATCAATCTAAACTTCCCAGGATATTGTAGACCTGATGCTGAAAGGTGGAGAGGTTGCAGGAGGAGGAAAAGACGAAAAAAGGAAGAGAATTGGAGGAAGAAAAGACGAAAAAAGGAAGAGAATTGGAAGAGGAAAAGACGGAAAAAGGAAGAGAATTCCACGACTTTATTGTTTCAGGAGAGGATGTACCATGACAGTCAACGCTCTTGTGACTTGTCTTCACACAAAAAACAGGGAAGCAGCGGCCAGATGTGTGCTGCGGGTCCAGGCTTTAGTGGCGGAGGATACACACACACACACACACACACACACACACACACACACACAAACACAGCTAACGAGAGCAGTGACCAAAAGTAATATCACGGCGAATGGAAATGCATAGCTGAAGAAAAAGTGACAGCAGGAGAGTTGAGATGGTGGAAGGTTTCTGATTCCCCCTCTGGAGAAGAGGGAGGTGGGAGAACAGCCGCTCCAGGCATGTGAGGAGTACTCCATACTAGAGCAAATTAGATCCCACCATGTATGAATTAGCTGATCAGAAGAATAAAAAAAAATCGGCAATTATACAACACCTCTTGGTTATAAGAAGCGGATGTTGTGATATCTTGTTATGTCGGGTGTCCAGGATAGAGTAGAAGATAATGTTATGGCCGCAAAGTTTTCGTCAATGCAAAGTTATATTATAGCGTATTGTATTCTCTTAGTAAGTAATGAACGAAAGTTAGAAATAGGTTAAGGTAGAAAATGTAATTAACTCCTCCACTGCTTTCCCAACTCCAAGATGCCGTACAGTACGAATCTAAGTGAGGCTTTATGTTCAGTGCGAGAAAAAGAATGAGTACTGGAATCAAGAAGGAGGGGAAAGTGAGATGAAGTGGATTAGTGGCTGAAGAAAGATCATTTGTGGAGACAGGAAAGAGGGTAGGTAATAGAATAGAGCTTTGGAGAGACATCACTCCGGATAGAATAAGAAGTCACTACATGAGCGGCTACGGGTGTATCTTTTTTCTTATTTTGTTAATGATTACTGATATCATTCAGCATTTACTATACTCTCGCTCTCCTGTTAGATTTTGATCACCTGTGTCTTCCTGTCATGTGTTGCATTTGACATGTTCCCAGAGTCTTGTCGTAGCTCTAGATTCCTTAAATCTTTCTTTGTCAAATTTTATTTCAAATCCTCACATCTTGAGTAAGACGGTACGACCCTTCAGCACGACGACGTGAATCATGGGTATGATGGTGCAACCTACGACCTGGCCCTTAAGAGTTACGTTAGGTAGTCCATCATATGTAAGGATCATACGGTCATGCTCAAGGATCATACGGTCATGCTCAAGGATCATACAGCCACGCTCAAGTTGAACTGACGGAGAACAAATGTGGCATTTGCCCGCTTTAAGTTCCCTGTCTCATCCTTCCAAAGTCTTGCTCCAGGTGTAACGTCTTCGCTGTTAGCTGTCGAAACTCGCGTACGGTTCTGGTGTGGGTTAACGATGTCACCAATGATAATCGAGCGCAGATGGCAACTGTGGGCCATTCCATGGGCCACGCCTCTGAGACTGGTCGTCATCCTTTAAGTCAGCAGGCAAACCACTCGGCCACCACATCTTATTACAAAGAATTAGTCTTGTTTTCGACGATGGGTTGGTGCTACCACCGCCATCAGCTGCCAGACAAGGCCAGACTGTCGCTGAAAACTGTTTCATTGTCTGACGAAGGATCGTGGCAGATAGATTCTGACAATAAAACCGCTTTAAAACCTCTTAACTAAACCGACCGTCATTTCGTGTGGACTATAAAAGAATAAATTTTGTGTTTATGTTTTCAAAGCTTACACTGATTTACTTCGATCTGTAATAAATTCAAGGGCTTTAAATAGTATCTTTTTTCTGTTCTTCGTCATAAGGATTTGAGAAATTTTCACGTCACTTGATTTCGTTCACGACTGTTCGAATCCCAGGAAACATCTGGTCACACGACGGTCCTGCAGCGTCATATATCGTGCTAGGGAGGGGCAGGTCACCGAGCGTTACACAAATATGTATTTTTTGAGTAACACATTTTGTCCTCCTCTTGCGTCCTTCCGTTTTTTATTGATGGAAGAAAAAGGTTCAACTGGTGGAGGTTTCGAGGTCTTGATTCATAGAACATCTGTGTCATCTGGGGACCTCGATGAAGCTGAGCGAATCACCATGGCCGACTCATAGGTATCTCATCGAAGAAAATAATTGTTTCAGAATCATGACTCTTCCTCAGAACATCAAAACACAAAACTATTTTCATTCTAATCTCTAGTCAGTTTCAAAGGAAGAATAGATAGGAAAAGGAACATTTGACTTGGGAGACATGGCATCACGAGCGGTGACAGCCCAGCCTTCGGTGGTGAGGTGGTATGGTAGTGGGGGGAGTTGGTGGACGAACGGCAACACAAATTTGTCTGAGTGACGTGAGTGGTGGTGGGCGGCAGAGGGTGGTGGGCGGCAGAGGGTGGCGGGTGTTTGTGGGCCACTGGTGTTGGTGGAAGGACGGGAGGCTGTTAGGGGTAATATGAAGTTGTTGCAGGGGGAGAGGGGTGACCTTAGGGGGAGATGGGGAGGGAGCACCAAAGGGATAAAGGGGTGGCGAGTAAGGATGACACGGGTGTACAGGGGTGCCACAGGAATCATCGGGGTGCACAACAGTGCCACTAGATAATGGGGTGTAAAGGGGTGCCGTCGGGATGATAAGGTGCACAGAGATTATAGGGTGGCACAAGGGTGAGGCAGGGATGATGAGGTTGCACACGAGCGCCGCAAGGATGAAGGAGTGCACAGGGTGCCACAGGGATAATGGGGATGAATAAAGGCACAGCAGGGATGATAAATTTGTCTGAGGGGCACTGGAAGGATGATGGAGGGACACAGGGGCGCAGCAGAAATGATAGAGGGGCACAGAGGCACTGAAGGGATGATGGAGGGACAGAGAGGGGGAACAGGGACGGGAGAAGTATGTATATGAGAGGCAGTTGTAATGGCAGGTTATGTGACGACGCCACGGTGGATGCGTGGGGTCTGGCATGAGTCAGCTTCCTGAGAATGCCGTGAGTGGTGTGTGTTGGCGAGATTTCATCTAAAAATTTAGATTGTTTAATTATGTATACATAAACTTGTGAGATAGTGTGGGTAAAGGGCACATTACTGGGGGTATATGGGGGCAAGCACAGAGTGCACAGTGTCTACTGTACATCGACAAAGGAGGGTGGCAGGTGAGCCCAAGTGGGCCCAAGGACAAAGAAGGTCCTCGTCCCATCAGGAGAGAGGGAAGCAGCGTTGATGACTGTGGTAGGATACAACGCCTGGGAGCACAGAGTGTCTTCAGATAAAAGTTTGATGATATCTAGTATATACTGACGTTGTCTATAGTATATGGGTCAACTTACACATAAGACATACAGTATAAAGAACGTACCAGTGTTAGGAGGTGTAGGGTACATAAAATACAAGATGTATAACATACACGATACACAGCAATACTGACTGATTCATGACACCAGTCGCATGCTGCCGGATGTAGCTCAGGGCAGAGCAAACTCTGGAACAAAGTATGAGAGACCTTTTAGCTCGCCGCTGTATCGTAAGAAGTACCTGAAACAGGATATATTGTTCCAAGAAGGAAGGTGGGGTCAATACATCACGAATCACGAATGATACTGGTGTGTCCAAAGGCGTCGCAGCCCCTGCCCGTCACCGACAAGGACAACCATACAGAAGTGTTGTGGTCTTGATCGTGTTGAATAAAGGTTAAGTTCCGTAAACAACAAGACTTGGGTTTGTGGTAATCTGTGTTGTACTTGGGAGAAGTGAACCAACCGGGAGGCTGTCTATGCCTGGCAAGTCACACATGAGGAGTTGGCTCCCGGGTCAGATAATCAGTGGTATCTTCCTGGACACCGACGGAGTGTAGCCAGCATATTTGTTACCATCATAACGGTAACAACAATGTCCACCCCACACCCTGGGCATGACACCAGGCACCTCCGTCACTGATCAAGGTTGCCTAATGCTCAGTATCATAAAGGTGTGTACCTGACAAATTGGTCTACTCTGGCATCACCAGACATGTGCGGCAAACAGCCCTCCCCCTACCGAAACCCATCACTTCCCCCACCAAAAACCACCCCTCCTCATGCCCAAGTGCTTCTAGTGTTGCCCCACCAGTACCAGCAGTATTGCTTCACCTGTACTAGTGTTGCCCTACTAGTACCAGTATTGCCTAGTAACCAGTGAGGGCACACCAGGGGACTAATATAATCACTGCAGGTACACCAAGGGACTGAGCAAGGAGTGAGTCACGGAAGATGGGGGAAAACGCTTCCATAATCACAGGTAAACGAAGTGAATAAATGAAGAAACAGCGAATGTCTAGAAAGTGTTGAAATGTTTTCGAAAATTGTGCGTTAGTAAAGGAGGTTAAGTGATGGGAGTCCCGCTCTCCTCGTACTTTATAAAAGCATAATCACACACACACACACACACACACACACACAAACACACACACACACACACACACACACACACACACACACACGCCCCGTTCGTCCCCAAGATGTGGCCCGCCACCGTGACCGCATTTAGGCCATGCGAGTCACTACAGCCCGCCACAATTCATTACGCCACCAACCACGGCTGAGTTACTGGGGCCGTCAACCCAGGCTGAGCCTGTGAGCGGTAGAGCGAAGGGGTGAACAAGGGGTCATAAAGGGTCGCTGTCAGAACCCCCTGTGGCAGTGAAATCAACACTTGTTACAAAGGTAATCGTAGTGAAGGTCGTGACTTGATGCGAAAAGCGGATACAGTATTATCATTTCAGGAAGGGTGAGATCTTCACCACAAACCCTGTGAACATCACCAGTGATGGGAATATTGTAGCTTAACCTTCACTTTTGTGGTGATGTCAACACTTCTATTCAGTTCCCGCCACCAGACTGTCTACAGCTTCACCCTGTACTTTGTACTTCAGCCGTATATTTAAAACTTTATCTACTCATTTATCTGTGTGAGCTATTATCATTATTACTATTATCATTATCACTATCATGATTAGTAGTACTAGTAGTATTTTTATTAATGCTATTATTATTATCTTTATCATCATTATTAAAATTACAATTATCATCATTACTATCATTACTACTATCATAGGTAAGGCATTCGAATTTTAGTCTAAGAAATCATTCTCACTTTTCACAATCCAATGGTGAGTCTCCACTTTGAATACTGTGTTTCATTATGGTCGCCTTACTTGATTAATGGTGAGAGTAAAAAGGCGACCTGCCATGATGATTCCTACACTGAGAAACAAATGCTGTGAGAACTGAATAAACGACTTAAAAAGAAGAAGGTTCGGAGGTGATATGCTGAAGGTACCGAGATTATCAAGGACTTCAATCATATTGATCTAAGAAGCTATGTAAGGCTAGATGTGTCTGATATCATTGGTAGTAATGAAGGCCAACCCCTGGACAAACATTGTACTTCGAATGAGGATGGTCAACCTATGGATAGATTCACTAGTGCTAGTGGCACAAAGCAGTACCATGAATACGTTT
>JAUTXX010005991.1:0-10068 GCA_032273605.1 Panulirus laevicauda
TCAAACCACCTCACACCACATATTGTCCTCAAACATCTCATTTCCAGCACATTCACCCTCCTCCGCACAACTCTATCCATAGCCCACGCCTCGCAACCATACAACATTGTTGGAACCACTATACAATGCCACTATACAAGTACTTCACCAATCCTCAGGATGAAAATCCTGTCCAACCCTTCAACATCACAATCATCTTTCTTAAGGAATTCACTTGCAATCCCATCCAGCTCTGATGCTTTGTTGCATTCATCTTACACAATGTTTTCCCAACCCCTTCTCTCTTCTCCTGTACTCAAAACCAGTTGCCATGACTCTTACTTTGCATACCTCCTTATTCAAAACATCCCACATTTTTGATAGCCTATCATTTAACAACCCCTCAAAATACTCATCCCCTCTCCACCTCTTTTCTGAGTCTCACAACTTTCCCATTTGCCCCTTCACAGATGTTCCCTTTTGTTCTCATGTTTTTCTCACTATGCTCCTCATTCCAACTGCTTTTGAAGTAGTGCTACTACTTCCTTAGCTCGTCCTCTCACCTACCCCCGACTTTATTCCTAAGACTTTTCCAAACTATTATTCCCCTTTAGCCTTGAGCTTCATTTCACTCAAGAGCCAGATTTCTGATCCAGGTTTCTTTCCTCAAGCATACTACCTATCTCTCCTTTCGTCTAATCTTGGTTACATCCAAACGCATTCAGACACCCCAATCTGAGCCTTCGAGGAGGATGAACACTCCTCACTTGACTCCTTCTGTTTCCCCTTTAAGAAATTGAAATACATGCGGGGGGGCTCCAGCCACCTGCTCGTGCCCTCTTTAGTCACTTTCTATGAAATGTGGGGAATATGGAGGTATAATTCTTTCTTCCCTACCCCAGGGAGAGGGCTGTAAGGGTGCCTTTCATAAATGATGCATACACTTCCTTTTATTAGGAACTTATTTAGGTACCTGCTAAAATGTAAGAATCTTGTATATACACTGTCCCCACCTGTTGAGTCTCTCTTCATAAAACTTTATGTTGTCATTGTTTTACAAAAAAAAATTTGTGACTGCAAAAGTTTTTAATATTTTTGTTAATTTGATATCATGATTTCTTTACATGATTGATAAAGACATTTTTATTATGCATGTACAATTAGATACAAGTTTGCGGATCAAGAGATGTACCAATCCTTATGGAAGTCCCAGATGTCTCGCTGGGCCCACAAATCAGTGGCAGATGGCGTAGTTTTCTTCAAGCAAGGCCGGCATGAGGAAGCTTTTCAGCATCTCAACAAGGCACTTCAGATTGATCCTGAGAATGTTGAGGCATTTGTGGCGAAGGGTGCTTTGTAAGTTTGGTCATATTTCATGATTTTTAAGCCCTTTTATTAATGGTGAGCATTTATGGAAATCTTTTATACATTATCTCCTTTATGTTGTTATCTCACAGTATTCAGTGTGGAAGGTATGTGTTTATGGTATGTGTGGGAGTAGGATTGAGGAGCTTGAGTGGTTCCTGAAGGGAGTTCAAAGATGTGCGATGTCTCCATGGTTGTTTAATCCATTCATAGATAGGAGGATGAGGGAGATGAATGCATAGCTCTTATATCAAGGGCATTTCTTCTGTATGCTGTGAGATGGGGTGCTTGTTTACAGTTAACATGGCTCAGGTGGCAGACTTCAGAAAGAAACTTCCAAAGTTGGTGACAGATTTTGGGAGAGTGTCAGAAATAAGAATAAGTGAACCTCTGAAGAAAAGCAAGATAATGAAATGCAGCCGGGGGATAAGAGAGGATAGTTTGAGCATAAGTTTTGATGGCAAGGACCCAGAGGAAGTGGAAGGCTCTAGATAACTGGGAGTGGTCATGACGGTAGATGGAACCGTAGTAGCTTAAGTGAGTCACTGGGTGGGAGAGGATGCTAAAGTCCTGGGTGCATTAAGAGCATATGGAAAGATAGAGGTCATTGTCTGTAAGGGCAAAGATAGGTGTGTTTGAAGGCATATTAGTCTCAGCAATGTTGTATGGATGTGAAACTCAGGCCTTTAATAATGAAGAAAGGAAGAGATTTGTTGTGTTGGAAATGAAATTCCTCTGGATGATATGCGGTGATAGGCTGAATAATCATATAAGAAATAGAAGCATAAGAGAAAGTAGTGTTTGCAATTGCAATCTTATTAAGATAGCTGAGCAAAGGAGGACTGATTTAGAGGACCTGTATATCAGAGTGGAGGGAGCAAGGGGTATTGGAAGACTGAGAAGTGGATAGAAGGATGGAGTGAAGGGGGCTATGGGGTATTGGGTGTCTAAACTTTTTGAATTTTGAGAGTTAGGCATAGGGTGGAATTGATGGGATCCATGTGGTATATGAGGGGCCTATGAAGTAATTACGATAAATCATGGAGTAGTACTTGGTTGTTAAAAGAAGGCTCTGTTTTTTTATACATTATACATTACAATTAGAGATTAGATATGTGCAAATGACATCATTTTTTTTTAATGCTACCTCATTAAGGTTAAAAGAAACATACAGCATCCCAATAAAGTGAAAAGAAACTTTCAGTTGGGTGATAAAGACAGGCAACAGGAGGCCTGAAAGGCCCATGACTGGGTTGTTTGAAAAAGAATTATTTAACAAGAAAAATTTAATTCCGCTCAGTACTTTTTTAAGCTATCACCAACTCCCCGCTGCTGCACATTAGCCTTCTAATGTTCCCATTACTGCTGTTGTTTATACTTTTATTTCTGGCATTTTTCTCAAAGCATACCTGAATTTATAAGATATTTGTCTAAACGACTTTTGAAGATGTTTATAGTTTTGGCATTCACTATGTCTGATGGTAACTTATAGTGCTCAACACTTCTATAGGAAAAGAAGCTTTTTCCCACATCCCTATAACATCTTTTAGCTTTGAGTTTTATTCCATTTGTCCTAGTAAACGTATTTTCTTGTATTTCGAAAATATGCATGTGGGTTACTTTATTGAACTTGTTCAGAATTTTGAACACTTGGATTAAGTCGCCGCAAAGTCTAGGTTTTTAAGGGAGAAGAGATCCAGTCATTTTAGCCTCTCTTTGTATGCCAGATTTCCAAAGGATGGGATCAATTTTGTCGTGCGTCTTTGTACTTGTTCTGATTTTTCTTGTCTTTCTTATATAGTTGGGGACCAAAACTGTACTGCATATTCAAGGTGTGGTCATAGTAGAGAATTATTTAGTGTGAGAATTATTTCTTGTATCTTATAATTTATGTTCCTGTCTATGACACTTAACATTTGGTTACCCTTTTTACTTGCTGCTTGACACTTTTTAGTATATTTCAAATTGTTGCTTATGACAACTCCAAGGTCCTTTTCTTCATTTGCTTTAGTTGAGAGTTTCCTAATAGTTTGTAGTTGTAACATATGTTCTTGTCTCCAAAGTGCATAACTTTACACTTGTCTACATTAAACTTTATTTGCCATTTGTCTGACCACTCTTCTAGTAAGTTTAGATCTCTTTTAATCACTTCACATTCCCGCCAGTTTACAGCTCTACCTCCTAGTATAATATCGTCAACAGATTTGGAGATCTTAAATATGAGACCGAGATGTAGGTCATTGATGTATATTATGAAAAGAATTGGGCCTAGGACCAACCCCAGTGGAACCACTCGTTATGTCTAGCCAATCTGAGGCTTCGCCGTTTAATACTACACGCTGCTTTCTTCCAGTAATCTAATCTCTGATCCACAGAGTTCTTCACCAATTCTGTGTGCTTTGAGTTTATGTAAAAGTCTCTTGTGAGGTACTTTATTAAATGCTTTTTGGAAATCTAAATATACTAGATCAGATGATAATTTTTCATCCCAGTTCAGATAAATAACATTAAAAAATACCAGCAAATTCATCAGGCAGGATCTTCTATATGATAAAGTATGTTGAGATGGTATGATAAAGTATGTTCTTGGAAGAGGAAAACCTCAGTAGAAATGTGTCATTCATGAGCTCAGGGACAAGTACTTCGAATATCCTCCATTCTGAAATTGAATGCCTTGAGTCTTTTCATGATATGATGATATTCTCTTTGTTAGAGTAATTTGATTTTAAGAATATATTATGCTTTTATACTGTATAATATAGTATGCTATTTCTCTTTACTCTTTGATTCAAAGATACTCTTCAAAGATATGCTATCATTTACTTTGAAATTATTTCAGGTTGGCTAACTTGGGAAGGTTTGAGAAGGCTGTTGAAGACTTTGAGCAGGCTCTGAAGTACAATCCATCACATAGTAATGCTCGCAAATATATGTGTGAGACACTTGTTGAGCTTGGAAGGCAGTGAGTGCCATTGTTTTTTCACAAATTATCTCATTTTTATTATGTTTGGTTGCTGGTTGCTTTAGTAATATCTAATTTCATCAGCTGAACTTTTTCTCTGTATATTTATTTCATATTTTATTTATGTATTATATTTGATTGCTGTTTCCTGTGTCAGCGGGGTAGCGCCAGGAAACAGATGAAGAAAGACCTATCCACTCATATACACACATATATACATACATGCTCATACAGGTACATATATACGTATCACCATATACACATATACTTACGTACACATACACAGCCATATACATATATACACCTGTACACGTTCATATTTGCTTGCCTTCATCTATTCCTGGTGCCATAGCAATAGAATCTCCATAACTAGTGAACTCCTGTGTTACTTCTAAGCCTTAACAGGCATTGGCCTTAACAGGCCAATGCCAAAGGGCAAGTGTAGCACAATGTTTACAGAGGCTCCTACCTAATATTCCTACTGACTACTTTTACCTAATGTTTCTGCCTAATGCTCATACCTAAATGTTCCTACCTGCTTCTTCTATCTACTCCTACCATTTTGCCAAAAGGCAGGGCAAGCACATAGTGCTTACCACAGGAAAATCTAGAGTTACGAAGAATGGACTGTGTGAGTCTAGGGTTGTCAAGTGTTATGTGTGACAAGGAGAGGTTCTGTGTTTGTAAAAAGAATGCCAGCAGTCTATGTGTGGGTGAGGCATAAAGAAAGGACAGCTGCATGGGTTAGAGGAGTGCAACTTGACAACCACTGAAGTGCTGGTTCACCACACAGCTGTCACTATCCCTCCCAGTATCCAGGCAGGTAGTATTGGTAGTATACCTTCCTGGTTGTTGACTGAGTGCCAACTACTCCCTACCTTCTCTTCACTGCTATCTGATTTCCAGTCTTGTAAAGGAATATGAAATTTCCATTTTTAACTTCATTGTTTTCTCCTGCCTCTTGTTTTAACAGCTCTTTGTTTGCCTCTCTTCTTTCATCACCTCATGCATAATACCAGTGTCCTTGAAAAAATCTCTCAGAAAATTTTAATTTGTGTCTCTTGAGGTCTGATGACTGTAGACAGAGAAAATACAGTCATCCACAATTTTTTTTTTTCAATGATGTGCTCATTGTCCCAGAAAGTTTATGCCGGATGTGATCATTGAGAGAATCAAAGATGATTTGTGGGCAGCTTTGATAATAAATGTTAGAAATTACTGGGGTACGAATTTTTTTTTTTCATATGTGGTTTGTGTATTTCACGGAATATTCCAATCACCAAAGATATAATCATCAGCTTTTATGGTAAGATTATGATACCAGTCATCCTGTTTTTGTGCCTTAATGTGTTCTTTTTTCATTCAGGCCCTTCTGAAATGATAGCGTATTACATTGATAAGCCTATCACCCTAACTGTTTAGTAAATATATTCTGTCACAACTCATTTTTTTTCATATGCTGTGGATCATGTTTCTTTTAGAAAAAATTTCCTTGTTTCTTTAGGCTAGAAGAAGACAAGAAGTTGGAAGAAGCAGAAAAGAAATATAAAAAATGCTTGGAGATCAATCCTAAACACACAGCTGGTCTAGAAGCAATGAATGCTCTTGACAGGTATGTCCTTCAACCACGCCTAAGTGTTCCCCTCAGTCTTCATGAGTGATTTTTATCTGATTTATTTCTGTCATATATCATAGCGTTGTAAAGGTGTGTGTAGACTAAGGTATAGAAAAGATGAATATCAGCAGGCTTTGGAGGAGTCAAATATATTGAAAGGTAATTTTCATATTGTGATTTATTTTAAGGCTTGGTGACATGCAGTATGTTTAATGAGGCAGAAGCTGTTTTTATTGCACATGGCTAAACGAGAGGTGTAAGAATATCAATCCCAGATATGTTAGGAGAGCTCCATACTTGGGCCATTGAGACTCCTGTAGATATGGAATAAAAGCTATAGGAAAAATTATTGTGGCAAGTACACAACAGTGCTGTATGGATGTGAGTCTTGGGGATTTAATGCAAAAGAAAGGAAAAAGATGGGCTTATTGGAAATGAAATGCCTGAGGGCAGTATGTGGTATAAGGAGGGTGGATCATGCAAATAATAACATTCTCAAAAAGAGGTTTGGAAGTAAACACAGTCTGATTGAGAGAGCCAACATGAAAGGACTCAGACATACGGAAAGGATGAGGCTGTGAAAGACTATGTCAGAAGTGTAGAAAGCAAGGGAGATGGGGAAACTGAGGAGCCGCAAAGCTATGGGTTACATTCAAGGGAGTGAAAGGTATGCATGGGATATAATGAATTGGATTGCTGTGGTAGGAGGCAGGGTAAAACATGCTCTCAAGGGGCTGAACCAGAGCATGTGAAGTGGTCATGGTAAACTATGGCATAGTCTTTTGGGTTTGGGTATGGTTGGTAAGCCTTGGTTTTAGTGCATTATATGACAGTTAGAGAGATGATGTATGCAAATGAAGTCATTGATAATTTGTTGCAGATGTTGCCTTGCTAAGGCAGGAAAGGCAGTAGTTATGAAAAAATTACAACAATTCTTTTTTGGAAGCAGAGTTTTGGATGTTCATGGTATAGGGTTTCTAGGATAAAGCGGAGGATATGGTGATGCCAAGCATGTTTATGTTGTTGCTGAGCTGAATTGTAATGTTTTAAAATTTGGTACTGTATTCTGAGTAGGGATACATCACTTTGTTTGTGTTGGAAATTGGCATAACTGTCCCCCTCTCTTTTAGTGAAAGAAAAAAGAAAAGTTTTAGAAATTGTTTAAATGCCTATTTCTTCCAAGCTTCTTCACTTCAGAGAGTATGCAAGGTCTCGGCATTTGCCAAGAGGAAATCAAACACAGTTCCGACATAATTGTGTATAGGTATGGACGCATTCAAGTTTAGGAGTGGAACTGTTGGTGGACTTCTGTGCCATAAAGGCTGATGTGTTATGCTGACATATGTCTTTCCACTTTGGGAATTATTACAACCAAATTTATCTTTTTTCCTAAGTAATCTTCAGGCAAATGAGTGTTATCCAAAGAGACAATGAAAGCAAGAGATAGAATTTTTTTCATATAGTTTTGATAAAGGTGTCTTTCTTAGAATTACAATACAACATGGCAAGTGCATCAGCTTATATACAAAACTGGTGGATCAAGGAACTGGATGCTAAAAAGTGTTTCTTCCTGAGTGGTCCATTAATGGCTCTTATTTATTGTTAACTGGCCACTCACAGAGCACCATTTCTGCCATTGCTTTTACCCAGGATTAGCTACCTGGTTTGGTATTTTATTTCCTATAATGGCATTATGGACTATTTCCAATGCAGTACAATCTAGATCTCATAATTAGTAAAATACATGGTGCCCATTCAAGGACAGTGTTCTTTTTTATGGTAATTTATGCATTAAAATAAACCAAACCCTAGACTTTTGATTCATTTCTTTCATGCTTGCTTGACATTTTCAGTGTTAGTTAGGTATAATCAGGAGCAGATGAAGAAAAGGCCTCATATGCTCATATCCATTTTCTAGGTTTCATGTGCCAAAACCACAGCCCAATATCTACAACCAGGCCCCACAGACCTTTTTTGTGGTTTTCCCTAGTTTCTTCATTTGCCCTGGTTCAGTCCATTGACAACACATCACCCCTTGTATACCACAATGCTTCAATTCACTCCCATCTCGTGTATGCATTTCACCCTCCTGTATGTTCAGGACCCTAACTCTCAAAATTGTATTGACTCTATTTCCCTTTTGCAATTCAATCTCCTTTCACTTTGGCCCCTTCAGTTCTAAAACATTCATCCTCTTTGTCAGCCTCTCCTCGCTCATTCTTTCTATATGTGCAAACCATTTCAGTACACCCTCCTCATCTTTGTCAAACATACTCTTCTTATTACCACACCTCTCTCTCTTACCCTACTTTACTTAATCAACCCTCCTCACACCATATACTGTCCTACCTAATACACATGGCCCATACATCCTTCTCACCATATCCTTTGAATAAAGGAATGATGATAGCTTTCACTCAGTCCTCAGGCACAACCTTTTGTTTTTGTGCTAAATTATACATCAAATGCATCCGTTGTATCACACTTTCCTTCACGCTTCAACACCTCAGTCATAGTCCTATCCACTTCAGGTGCCTTTCCCGTCTTCAACCTTTTTTATCCAAAATATAGTTAGAATGTATTTTACAATGATTTAATACTAGTAATAATATGAAAACTAAATGCATTGAAATAGTGCATATACAAAGTGAAGACACTGCCTGGATACAGATGTCTACACCATGCTCTTTTTCGAGCTGACTGCTATGTTACCAATACCAGCAGCCTAAAATGCCCTGTTACAGTTGTAATGGTTAGCTGAGAAAAAGAATTCATGATTGATTCACTCCTCAGCTTGATGGTGTGGGTGCTGCTATCATTAATCCCATAACAGCAAGCAACTGTGATGAACTGATGCTCAAGTTCATCCAGTTTTCTAACTTTTTCCTCCAAGTTAAAGGTCTTCTTTGCTCTCTTGGCTTGTTCACTTGAAGTATGTGCACGTGCTAAACTCTTAGACAGAGTGGCCACTGTTATACTTGGGCATAAGTGTAAAATTACATGAGTGGCAAATGATACATCATTTCTTAGTGAATGCTGGCAGAAAATTGGTACAGTGGTCAGTGTACCTTGGGCAGTATCAGCTCCACACAGCTAACTGGTCATGTATTGTATCACAGTGGCTTGTGTTATAATAAAAAGTTGGAAGTTAATGTAGGTACTCATGCTATATCAAAACATTAGTATCTAGTTGTGCTGTAACCTGACACAGCTTATTAGTCATTAGACTAATTACTTATTTCCCATGATTTATAGCCATCTTCATTTTCACTATATCAGTCTGTAGATCCTATTTATCACTACATAGTTCAAATTATTTATCAAATATAATACATTCCATTAGAGTCTTGTCTATCAGTTATTTGAAATCTAATGAATCTTGACAAATTTCATATCTACACTGGCTACATATAGGTCCCTTGTAGTGTGTACATGATCAATTCCTGTATTAAGAATAAGGTTTGCATTAAGAGAAATAATGGAAATGTACGTAATATAGTAGAATATTTCCAGAGTGATGAGTCATTATTTTCCAGTTCATAATTTTTTTGGTGAATTTTACTGTAAATTGTATTTTATACATATTTTTTCTGTATTGCTATCATCTATAGGTTTTTACCTAATTCATGAACTAATAGTTATATGCATATTCAGAAAGAATATAGGGAAAAAAATTTTCCTAGCCTATCCTAGATCCTGAAGAAATGTAGCTTTGACTGGAGGGCAGATACCTGTTGATAATTTTCTGTATTATATTTTATTTTCATTGCTGAAATAATGTTTTGAGTGTCATCTGGTTTATGATTTTCATTATTTATATGTAAACAGATGTCACAATATTGCACAATTTGATGCAAGAACAAACATTCTAGGTACATATCTACTCCTGTATCTTGACCCATCTGTAGGGAGGTGAGAAGACAGCACCTTGTCCTACTTGCCTGGGTGAACAAAGTGATGTGCATTGTATTTGGGCACTGAATGAAAGTTATACTCTTAATGTCCATTGTGGAGAATTGTAGAGCCAATGGCTATTTTGATTTTTTATTCCAAACTAATAGATAGATGTAATTTTGACTCCACAAAAAGTTTTCATACATAGACTGTGAGAACTGTGGAGCTTTCAAAAATCTTTTTAGGGTGCTCT
>JAUTXX010006002.1:0-10068 GCA_032273605.1 Panulirus laevicauda
TATATATGCTGCAAGAGGTCACAATGGTGCGTTTGATCTTGTATTTGCTGATAAGCCTGAGGAAAATGAAGCAAATTGTCCCAGCCGCATTTGTGTAAATATCCCTTTTCATCCCGTCATCGTGAATGTGATCTTACATGAAAGCGTTTGGAACAGTTCGTGTTTCAGGTTTTCCCCTCGTAGTTATCAGCAAAATATGATGAAAGTCTCCTGTGGTGTGAATGACAGGCTGGAAACACACGTGCATGATTATATCGGGGGTTTGTGCCACCATGGTTGTTCAAGGTGAACGGACTGTGAACCTCAGCAGAGCCCATGATGGAACCCCCCACCTCCCTCGGGCAGCAGGCGGAGGAGACTCTCCTCAAGGCTGGATCACGAGAGTCAGTTGCCTCGGTGACCTGTTAGAAGAGGAGGAGAAGGAGGAGGACGGAGGAGGACGTTGTAAAAAACAAAGATCGTCGTGATTGAGAAAGAGATGGATGGAACCCATCAGCTTGGAAGGTGGAGTTGCTCTGAAAGCTTTAATGAATGGGAAGGAGTAGAGTGTGCCAGTACCCGCTCCAGTGTTGTGACACTCTACCACGTCTGGATACCTGCTGTGAGAAGACGAGGACAACACAGGCAACGTCAGTAGAGCACCAGGAGTTAGAGAGTGATGAAGATGATCGAGTTGGGTGAGGTGTTCACTAGAAACACAAGGATGAATGTTTGTTGACCCCTTAAACACGACGTTACAACCCTTGAATTTAGACCCCTGAGAACGACGGTAGGACCTTTTGAGTATGATGGCGTGCGGCACCGCTCCCTCCGTCAGCAGATACCGGCTCCGCTCAGATTGAGGTGTGCCGTCCTGGAAGCCGCCACTTCTTGCCCCGGTACCTGGGAGATGGCCACACGCTCGACGTGGTGCCCTCCAGTAATACTGTCCATCTATGTCGTGCTTGTGACAAAGCGGTCACGAACGTGGACGATTCGACCACTTAGCCATAAAGATGAAGTGGCCAACGATATGATAAGTTTAAGGACAACGAGTTGAGAGTGTAGGACAGTAGTGTGCCGGGGAAGTGAGTAGCGAAGGATTAGTTCTGTGTGGGAAAACATGAGATACAGGTATAAGTAAAGGTAACATTTGGGTTGTAACGGAGATTCGTGGTTGTGTGGAGAGTTGTGAATGAAGGGCGAGTTGGGAGGAATCACCTCGTGGGTGATGGGGCAGAGGGGAGGGTTGCCACAGGTGTTGGTGGCTGGTGGAGGTGTTTGGCGTAATTGACAGCAACTTCCACCCCCTCCCCCCCGGACACACACACACACACACACACACACACACCTGTCCTGAGACGGACGTGTACCTCCATTACTACCATCTACTACCACCTAAGGCTGGTTCGGTCCCCACTGGTCGCCTTCTACTCCTCACACTACCGGTGGGTCGCTTACCCACCCTTGCCTCGCCACCATCTCTAAAGATTTCCTGCTCGAACACCTGATTCCAGACTAGCAAGATCTACGATCCCATCGACTGCGTCCTCCTCTGTCACGCCTTGAAATCACTGTGGCACCACCCTTGGTTGCAGCGATGCGACCCTTGAGCACGACCGTGAGACCCTTAGGGCATGATAGCGTGACCTTCAACCCGAACCATAAAGGCTTAGGTCCAAGACAAGGTTATCACAACACCACTGTGCTCAAGGGTCGTACCTGGCATACGTATGGGGTAAACTGGAGTTGAGGATGTATGTGTGGGGGAAGTTTGCTGGTGCAAGACGATGGTAGTGGCCTGACAATGTGTGATGGCATGATAATGGATGATGGGTATCATTCCGTCACTGCTCAGAACAGTGAAGATTTTCACTGTTGGTCTGTACTGTAACATGCATTCAAAACTTTTATAAACTCGAGCTGATGTAAAAGTTTCCAAAGTATGATGTTTAAGCACCCCCAAGATTCCAGTTGCTAATGGAATGCAATTTAAAGGGCTCCAAGGGGAACCCTAGGATTCCAGTTCTGATGGATTTGAGACGAAAGGGATTCCAGGACGTTACATGTCAGACTTAAGGGTTCCAGAACGTTGTGTGTCAGACAAAAGGGTTCCAGAAGGTTACGAATCGGTTTAAATGTTTCAGAAAGTTGTATGTCAGACCAAAGGGCTGCAGGACGCAGTATTAGACTTAAGGGTTCCAGAACGTTGAATGTCAGACTGAAGGGTTCCAGAACGTTACGTGTCAGACCAAAGGGTTCCAGAATGTTGCATGTCAGACTTAAGGGATCCAGAACAAGTTATATTTCGCCCTGCAGGGTTTCAAGACTTGTTACATTCGAAACCTCATGATTCCAGCTGCGTTAAATGTAGATTCCAGGATGATTTCCTACACTCGACGATGATGAGGTGTGATGAAGCACACGACACCCACACATCTGCTGCTGACGTCAGCAGGACTCAGAGCTCTCGAGTTGTCAACAACCGCCAGGGACCCTCACCCAGAGCTCGTTGGTACTAACCAAAGTTTTTGAACCGGACTTCATTTTTTTTCATGCATGCTCAAGCGAATGCAGGTGTTTTGAAGTAGTCTTCCTTGAAGGAGTAACTTCTGGACTCCCAAGTGCTTATGTAGCGGAGGAGACGAAACCAGAAGGGCTACGGTGGTGTAGGGGGGAGTGAGTGAGAGTTGTGACAGTGACCTGCACAGAGCACAGAAGGTAAAGAAAGCTGTTAGAAATGTGTAACGTGTGGAGGTCCACGTGTGTTTTTGAGGCTGTGAGTAGAGTTAAGCTTGAATCCGACTGGATACAACGGTACGACCCCTGGAGCACGACGGTACGACCCTTGGGTACGATGGCGTGACCTCTTTTGATCGAGCCCCGTGAGCTTCGCGCCATCATAACCCATGGTTTTGTACCGTCGTGCTCTCTGGGGGAGTCGTACCGTCAATGTTCTTTAAGGAGATCGTACCGTCGGGTTCCAGGAGCATCGGCATGAGGTCCCCCGCACGCATCCAGCAGTCCCCACACCCACCACAGTCTTCCCCGCACAGTTTGCTTCGTCCAGCACACGTTTGCCACACATTCGTCGACGTCAATAACAGTAATTTTGCTTGCCTCCGCAGGGACCAAGAATGGTGCTGGTACTGAGTGGAGGCTGGTAGCGGAGTCATAAAGACGGCCCGGCTCTCCGTGCATGGGACAGCTCTCTCTCCCCACCCCTCGTAAGATTCAGACCGTCGCCAAAATCCGGATTTTGGAAAACGGAGACGGATCACTTGCTGTCTTGTGACGTTTGAAACAAAAAAAAAGAACAGGAAAATATAAGTGCATTGCTGCTGCTGTTGGCTAAAACTTGGAACGGCTCTTAAGTGACGTCAGAAACTGGAGGTTTTACACGGACGGCGGTGTGTGGAGAGGAAGATACTGGGAACGTCAAGCGAGGGAGGAGGGTGTCTGTAGCAATGGAGGCTATTGGGCCTGCCGCCCCGGCCCCCGACCCCGCCAGCAGCCAGGACGACCGTCGCCTCGCCAATGGCATCGGCGGCGAATGGTGAGTGTGTGTGTGTGTGTGTGTGTGTGTTCGACTCAGGCTCTGGGCTTTTAGCAATAATGTAGAAATAGTGTGCGTGTGTGTGTTCGCGTGCCCACGAGAATACACAGTGGTTGTGTTGTGGATTAATAGTGTGTGTAGATCAGATGTCCAGCCGTGGGCAGGTGTGTGGGGTTAGTGTGTGTGGTGCGGTCCGCGTGTAGTGTTTGTGGAGGGAGGTGCTGGGATGTGGAGGGAGGTGCTGGAGTGTGGAGGAACGTGCTGGAGTGTGGAGGGACGTGCTGGAGTGTGGAGGGACGTGCTGGGGTGTGGAGGGATATGCTGAAGTGTGGAGTTGCGTGCTTGAGTGTGGAGGGAACTGCTGCCAAGCTGATGGTGTGGGATTTTGGCCGTGTGCGTGAGCTGTTGAAAGTGTGTGTGTGTGGATTTGCACATGCTTGACCCACTGCTCGCACTTTACATTAAGGGTGTATTTACCCCACCTACAGAGCTGGCCAATAGGGGAAGTCTTTGATCGTCTTGGAAGACAGGTACTGGGAGATGTTGGCAGGTACAGGTACCGGGAGAATGAGTGTTATTAGATACAGGTACCGGGAGAATGAGTGTTGGCAGGTACAGGTACCGGGAGAGTGAGTGTTGGCAGATACAGGTACCGGGAGAGTGGGTGTTGGCATGTACAGGCACCGGGATGTTAGTGTTGGTAGGTACAGGTACCGGGAGAGTGAGTGTTGGCAGGTGCAGGCGCCGGGAGAATGGGTGTTGGCAGGTACAGGCCCCGGGAGAATGGGTGTTGGCAGGTACAGGCACCGGGAGAGTGAGTGTTGACAGGTACCGGGAGAGTGAGTGTTGGCAGTTACGAACAAAGCTGCAGGGCCTTCATTGTTATATAGATACACTAAGGATATATGGGAGCGAGTGTGGGTCTTCCTTAGTGCTGTGAAGATGGACGCTGTGAGAGAGAAGCCAGGGTATTTATAGGGAGTTGTATGTAGGGGTGTGCGGTGGTCGTGTATGGTGGTGGTGGTCATGTATGGTGGTGATCATGTATGGTGGTGATCATGGTTGTCGTGTAAGGGTAATGTGTATGGTGGTTGTGTATGGTAGTGCTGTTTGTGTAGCGAGTATGGTTCAGGTGTGAAGTTTTGTGGGCAGGAGATGGAGGCTTGTGTGTGCAGCAGGGGTGTGTTTATATTGTAGGGGTGTGTGCTGGAGGAATGTGTGTGTGTGTGTGTGTGTGTGTGTGGGATGTGTCGTATTCCTGTGACTGCTTAGCACTGCGAGGGGCAGGCCAGGCCAGGCCACAACCTCCTGCATTTCACCGTACCGTTGGCTCACTCGTCACTGTAACACTGGCTTACTCACGATTGCAAGAGTTGAGCTTGACGCTCACACGCACACACACACACACACACACACACACACGTCACACTCACCACCAGCACCCCCACAGCCTGGGCAGGAGGCACCAATGTGTTCACACAGTCACTGTAGATTGCGTCCCGGCGGGTAGCACGACGGGCCAGTAGCTGGCTCACCGCAAAGTTCCACCTGTACTGTACTCAAGGTGGTGGTGTTTGTCTGTTGGTACTTAGGGCCCTCTTGCGGCGACGGTAGATGTCTTCCCCAGCCACCAGTAAAGAATTGCACTCTCTCTCTCTCTCTCTCTCTCTCTCTCTCTCTCTCTCTCTCTCTCTCTCATATATATAGCATTCGACCACACGAAACTCACAATGAGTCTATATTCTCAAATTATGAAGGTGGCTGAGGTGAGTGCTACGGCTCAGCCCTGTGGAAGGCCAGACCTCGTCGTGGGCAGGAGGTACTCCCTCTCATGTTGATGGGTCTGTCCACACTGACCCCCATCCCCTGCAGGGACCGACTGGCTGAGCCACAGGGTCCTTCCTCAGCCGCCAGCACCGCCAGTTGTGGTGGGTGCGAGACGCTCCTCCCAGTGGGCCACTCCGGCATGTAATGTTTACCCTTGGGCTCGACGGGACGGACCCTTGCGTATGATGGCCTGGTCTTTGACCTAACCCTTCAAAGGATGGGCCATCATATTTTTAGGGCCGTACCATTGTGTTCAAGGGTTGATGGAGAAAGGTTACATCTCCCTCTCTGTGGAAGAAACGCCCGGTTCACAGAAGACTGGCCACCTTACCGAGACACGAAAGAGGAATATGAAGACCTGAGAATAACCGTAGGATGACCATGCTTAGACAAGGTGTTGCCAGGTTTCATTACAACGTAAAATCAGCGATTCTCTCTTCAGGATGGTTTCCCTCCTCCTCCAGAGCATTACTTTGTGTTTTCGATGTTGCTAGATCGGTGCAGATTGCACAGATGCTAAATATTCATACATTTCTTCAATCCCAATGACTTTACAAAAATCAAAGCAACTTCGAAGTTCTGAAATGTTATAGACTTATTGTCTAGATTCTACACGTGAAATATTCCTCAATAACTCTTTTAGGAAATATTGGTAAGTCTTAATCTTAGCTTGATCTTCCAAGTTTTTTTATTATTATTTTTCGACTGAAAGACATGGAAAACTGTCATCGGACAGTCTAGGGATCGCGAGGAAATTGCGGCTGTATCCGGGTACATAGAGTGTTCGCCCTGACTCCCACACACATCAGAAGTATCGTGGATCAACTTGTGGAAAATACGGTTGTGTCCAGTGTTGTGGTGAGGCTGGCCTGCAGTCGGAGGTCATAACCAACCTCGCTAGCAGGCGAGTCTACCAAGGGTAATCGCTCTTGTGTTCACATTCTTTAGTCTTTATCATTTCGCTGTCGACCAACTGTCGTGTTGCAGGTGTGGAGAACCACACCTTGTGGTACTATCTAGGCATACGACGCATCTCTCCCATGGACGACTGTATGTCTTTGAATGCTTCTGGTAAATTAGATGTTTGAACCTGCGTGGCTATCACAGATGCTACATCCTCTTACTCTGCGAGGATGGAGCCTTAGTTTTATGTTAGTACGCGGCAGCCATCTTTGTCGAGAGAGTGCAAGTGTCTGGAGTAGTGTAAACAAGCATCTGCTCCGCCATTTGTTGTGGGCTTCTCAGAACTTGCTGGGCTCACATAAAAAAGTTTTGTTTTCTACAACGAAGGTGAAGACCATCTGGCGTCATTCTTCAGAGAAGCTTTTCCCTCTCCTCCTTCTCCTCCTTATCTTGAGGTTTATCATTCACTCTCGTCTTCTCATGATGCATGAAACAGTTCCAATAGCTGTTTAAGAATATTACTTTCCAGCTTTCTCATGGAATATTTCGTTATTTGACTGTGACTTCGAAGTGTCTCTGACGGTTCATACTGTCCGGCTGATTCAGCTGTGGTTGATGTGTGAGGGAAGATTGATAGTGCGGCTTCCGCGTCACATCTGGATAAACCAGAGGAGACCTAGCTGGCACCCCAGGGTTTGGAGGTACTCCCACTGGAGGACCTGGAGTTTTAGTGACGATTACGCTTTATGATCTGTTTTTAGGAAGCCGACGATTCCAGTCAAGGTGCTCTATTAACTCAGTTTTGTGTTCCTATTAGTCCTGGATTGTGTGTCGAAAATGTGTTTTTTTTGTGCATTAGGTGACGAAGGTTAGACATGGTGGTCAAGTCAAGATAAACCACCTTGGAATGATGAGAAATGCTGGAATCTTGCGTAGCCCTGTAATTTAACAGCATTTATTAAGACACTAACTACAAAACCATAATATCGTACACCTTGCTTGCAGTAGAATGTATTGTACGTCACGAGGGAAATACATCCCAGTTGCTTCCGTCGTGGCCGCAAGCGTTTTAAAGAACTTATGAATGAGAAGCAGGGTTGTCGTCGTCTGGTGGTGCTGCCGTAGGTGATATGCCCTCGACTCCGTGCTCACCGTGATTCTTATCAGTATTAGTCCTCCAGATGATTTAGTAAGTTGTCCCGGGGAGGGACACCGTGCACAGGATGGGGGAAGCGTGGTAGCGTACGAGGGAGGAAATGAGAGGTGTGTAGAGGGAGGGAGGAGGGCCGCTGTCTAGGGGTGCCATATCCTCATCTGGTGTGAGGTGCTCTGTTCTCACAAGTGACTGATGTAGACGGGCTTAAGGAGCGTGATGAGGCCGGCCCGTTGGCGGACCAGCAGGAGTTTGGTAGAAAGGAGACGGACCACAACTGCCATACAGTCTGAGACTGTATGGCTAGACCGAGCGAGTTCAGTCACGAGGGGATGGTCCACACTGGCTTAACGGGTACAATCTGAGGCCGAACACTGGTGGACCGACAAGTTCGGTCGCAAAGGACGGTCTACACTGTCGCACGGGGACAGTCTGAGGCCCGACCAGTAATCTGGGACCGACTGACCGTGGCATGGGACGGTCCACAACCGCCTTACGGGTACACACCACCGTCTTAAAGAAGACCTGAGATAGATGTCCTTGTGACTGTGGCCTGGAAATCGATGTTAGTCTCCGTGTGTAGGGAAGGTAGGGCGGAGGACAAGTCAAGTTGCAGCTAAACTAGGTCAGTCCAAGGTCAGGCGGGCGCTTACCGCCGCTCCCAGGCTGGCCCAGTTCCCGCTGCGTAGCTGAAGAAGTGGCTTGACGCTGTCTTCCCCCCCGCGGCCCACAAGCAACTTGATGAATGCGTCTCCGACTTAAAGGTGTAGTAGGCCTTAGACACGCACGGCTTCTACAGACGACCGCGCGCTCAGACGTCTCGCTCACTCACTGTTGTCTGGGTTGTTGACATTTGTACCGTGATTTACTCTACGGTGACAACGCTGCTGGTGATCCAAGAGGTCGGAGGATGGGGCTAGATAAAGGTATCGTGTCGTGAAACACCGGTTTCCGACAGCGGACTGGAAGATATGAAAGAAAACGGAGTTGTGTGAAAAGCGAGGGGTGAGCATCTCCCGCGGCAACCCTCCCGACCCCACCTACGCCGGTCGATACGGGGTCGTTGGCCTCGCGTCTGGCTCACCCTCGTTACCCCGTGATGGTTCGGGGAAGGCAGGAAAAAGATGGGTCTAAATTAAAGAATACAGGGCCTGTAATAAGGCAGCATGGGGCCTATTGACTGGAGGATTGGCGGGGGATGGGCTATGATTGTGTTTTGTTTTGACGTGAATGTCTCTAGGGGGGCCGAACGCAGGGGGAGGGGAGGACTGTTGGCACGAGGCAGGACGTGTTGTCAGGTGAGGCCGCTTGTGTCACGCCTGCACCGCACCAGCACAGGAGTTGGGGTCTGCTAGCCAGGCTAGGACGGCCCTAAAATTTGTTAGCTAAGCTTGGAGGCCAGAGGTGTTTTGCTAGCCTTGGGTGGGCTTAAGGTGTTCTGGCTGGTCTAGGAGAAGACTAGAGTCTGTTTGCTTGGTAGGACAATTCTAAGGTCTGTTTGAGAGTCTAGTAGAGGCCCACTGTTTGCTGGATAGCCTGTGCTAGGCCTTATGTCTGCTGGCTAGACTAACAGGCTCAAGGTCTGCTTGGTAGCCAAGGACAGGTCTGTTGTCCGCAAAGCATCCCAGGCTAACGGGCCCAGTGTCTGCTAGCTAGGCTAGGACTGGCCTAAGGTCTGCTGGCTAGGCTGTGAGAGACCAAAGGATGCAAGTATGTTAAACTAACAGGCCCAAGATCTGCTGGGTTGCCGAGGACAAGTCTCTGGTGTGCTTCCTAGGTTAACAGGACCAAGGTCTGCTGGCTAGCTTAGGACACGCTAAGGTGTACTTGCTAGTCTATAAAAGGCCCAAAGTGTGCTTGATAGGTTAGGACAGGTTCAAGATCTGCTTGCTATTCTGGTAGAGGCCTAAGGTCTGCTACCTAACGTATGAGAAGCCAAGGATGCTAGCTGGGTTAACAGGTCAAAGATCTGCTGGGAAGCTTAGAATTAGTCTTAAGATCTGCTTCCGAAGCTAACAGGCCCAGGGTCTGCTGGCGAGTGTGGGAGAGGCCCAAAGGTTGCCTCCTAGGCTAGAAGCAGCCTAAGGTCTGCTGAATAGACTAGTGCACACCGATGTTCACGCTCAGGGTTGGGTTGTTCCTCATCCAGGGGCAGGAAACAATGTCTTTCAGTTGAGTCCCAAGGGTCGTCCTGTCGTGCCCAAGGGTCGTCCCCAGAGAGCCGTATCGTTGTGCTTAAGAATCGTACCATTGTATCTCAGGGTTGTGCTACTGTGCTCAAGGGTCGTTCCGTAGTACCCCCAAGTTCTCAAGGGTCGTGTCACTGTGTCCAGTGGTCGTACCATCAAGCTCTACTGACCTTTCGGGGAATCAAGCTATGGTCGTTTGTGACTGTGTTGAAAAGTACGTGGGACGCTGGCCGAGTGGTGGGGATTGTACCATGGTTGTAGCACGTGTATGGGATATGAACTTAACCAAGTAAATTGAAGTGTGTTGGGGTTAGCTTCTAGAGTGCGTGTTGAGGCGTAGCGTGTCGGTGAGGTGGTTACGAGCGTGAGTTCACGGAGACGTGACTGTATATGACGAGGTTATCTGCTAGACGTCATGAACAGTAACCCAGATTCTCTCTCTCTCTCTCTCTCTCTCTCTC
>JAUTXX010006012.1:0-10068 GCA_032273605.1 Panulirus laevicauda
TGTATGTATATATATATGTATAGGTTGAGATGTATAGGTATGTATATGTGCTGTGTGTGGACGTGTATGTATATACATGTGTGTGTGTGGGTGGGTTGGGCCATTCTTTCGTCTGTTTCCTTGAGCTACCTCGCTAACGCGGGAAACAGCGACAAAGTATAATAATATAAATAAATAATGTTATTCCCCAAAATTCCATCAGCATGGATCACATAAACTGTCCCAAAAACATAAGGTCTTGCATGTCTTTGCATATAACACTAACACCCCTCTCCTCCAAACACTCTGTGCACAAAAAAGATAATAATCATCTGTTAAATACCTATTGGTGTAGCACCAAAGCTGAAACCTCCTGTTGAAGGTGTTGTTGTAGGAATAACACCACTTGAACTGCCAGATAGTGTTCTGCCAAAGCTAAAAGCTCCAAAAGTAGATGGTGTCGTTCCTAAGTAAAATAAAAACGCAAGTGTGTCATCATACAATTGATATCAATAGAGTATGGGATGCTGAAATAAGGTTTAATATCACTAGAGGTTAATTAGAAGAAATACAAGGAGGACTTGTTGTAAAAGCTGGTTATGTGTCCAATGTCAACCTTGAAAATATAAGCGAAATATAAGCTGGAGAAATATACGATTCTTTGAATACATACAAAATACATTCACAAAGGCTTTACCTTCAAAATCCCTAAGCTCTAGAAAGGGATGTTTTTTATCAAATACACCTGGACCTGAACCTGCAGAGGACTGATATTCCTATCATAAGTGAAGCAATAGAAACCTATTTTATAATGGGGGGGTGTTTACAGAAATTTTCCCAGTCTGTCCTTATGGATAGACTATAACTGAAGTAGCTTACCAAACCTATACAGTGAACTCCCGTTAATCCTTGACTGATTTAACCAGAATACCCAAAACATCACCACCGTCCACTTTTCCCCCTCCATGTCTCAAAAACTCCAAACAATGGTACCATTCAATCCCAGTGCAGATAAAAATAACCATGCAACTACTCAGCTTTCCTTCCATTTATTTGTGAAATTATCTATACAGAGTATGCTTAATTTTACTAAATTCATGAAACTTAATAATCAATTAATCAATGCATCCTACAAAATCCCATAACTGGATAGCAATAGGATGACGTTCCTTACCTATATCTCCAGACCTGTTTGAACAAAATACCACCAATTAGGATATGTTCTATCTTCTTCCCCCAGTCCACTTTTCTCACTAATAGATGCATTACAAATATTCATATATAACAAAAAATCCCTTCCTGTACTATGCAAACAGGTAATTCCACAGACAGTTTCTTTTGATTTGTAATACTAAAAGTCCACTATGCACACTGCTGCGAAATTTCCTCTTATAAACTATCATTCTGAAACTAATATTGTCATGAAATCATTTCACAAGATTTTCATAACAATGTAGTACTGCATCCTAATCAATATCAATGAACAGAACGGGCTTTTCCATAATATATGTCACAGAGTTGAGACCTTAATAACAACGTACCTCCTATATCAAACATACTTTACTATGCTCATCATTTAGAATAACATGAGGTGCAAACACTGATGTGTTCTCATAGGATTCACCTGTCCATGCACCAGGGGTTATGTAAATAACAATAGTGTGTTGGTCTTCCCTTACTCTCCTCCCCTCTTCAAATGTTGACTTGAAATTAGATGTGTTAATGTAATATTTTTTTTTTCTTTAAGTTGAAAGCTCCAGTCATGGACAAAAGTCCACACAAGGCCAGATCTAAATTCATCAGCACAAACATGTGCATGTGGGTGGGTTGGGCCATTCCTTGTCTGTTTCCTTGCACTACCTCGCTAACGCAGGAGATGGCGATTAAGTAAAATGAATAAATGTAAATAGAGAGGATTATGAAAGGGAAAGAGAAGAGACAATAAATATTTATGAATTTTACAGGAAGTGAAAACCAATCTTTTAAAAAGGTGCCAGGTCATAGTTATGGAAAAGACTTGAGAGGGCAGAGTTCTAAAGCTTCTTGATGTAAGGTTATCAAAATGACCCACCCTTGAGTTGCCAATGGCAAGAGAGTAATCATGTGACATGACAGCTTGATCAGTATTGCATGGTCAACCTAGTGGCAGGGGCACACAAGCAGCCAGCTCTCAAGAACAAACACCAATGTAATGCCCATAACAGAGGGAAAATGAACCAACGCTGTGGCGTAGGGCAAGAGGGTCAAGTTTGGAAGCTTGCCTGGGACAATTTATAAGCCAGACCACTTTCAATTCAACTCTATCAAGTAAGGATGCGAAGCTAGAACTACATCAGATGAGCATGAAGTACTCCAAACAAGCACAAATCAATCCTATGTATAAACAGATGTTACAGTGATACCAAATATATTCACTGAGTCAAGAGGTGGAATTACAGAACTGTCAAAGGAGAGACAAGAGTCATGATGAGTTTTTGATAGATATATGGGCAGAAACCACATCTTGGAGGCATTAAACTTAACTAGATTTCGTCTACCCCACTGAGATATCCTGTCCAAGTCTGAGTTTAGTGAGGATGCCATTAAAATGGTACTGAAAAAGGTGTCGATGAGGGCTTGTGCTACTTCTAGAGTGGGATAGGAGGGAATTAGGGTTATCAGGAGTTACAGGGAGACACACTACATCGCCTCCTGAATTATCTAATTCAGCTACATAGCATAAATCTCTCGTAGTGCAGACAAAACTTATTGGATATTCACTGAAAAATATGGTAATGAGAGCCAGTGGAGTGTGACAGGGTGTAGTGAGGCCCCTAAGCTTGTCTGCTTCACTCCCTGAGGTGAACAAGGCTTGTCTGTCACTCCCTCTTTCAACTGGTTCAGCACCTGTTAGCATATCACAAATGCAGGAAATGCAGACAAAATTTAATAGATACTTACCAAATATATGGTGGTAAAAGCCTCAGGTGCTATAGGAGAAGTACTGGGAAGAATGATTTTCTGTCTTTATCACCCCTTGAATTATCTGATTCTAAGCTGTTGCACAATCACAGGAAATGAAGACTTTATGAACATATCCTTCATAGCCCTGGGATTTTCTAAATATCTCTCTAGATATTCCATTTAAGTAGAAGCATCAACCAATTTTTGATAGCCATTAACCCTAAAGCAGTCTTTTCCTTCCTTGCAAATGTATATCCTTGCTGGCATTCTTTTCCAAAACAACCCAGTCTCTATGAGAGTCCACACTAAATATATGATGGTGTGTGTATCCTCTTCTCTAAATAAATTCCTCTTAATACACACACAAAAAAAAGGTTCTAATTGCAAGATATATTAAGCAACAATGCACGTTGGAGTGAAAAAATCTTTTTTACAAGCAGACTGCCAGCAGGTGAGAAACAAACATACTCATATCTTACCTAATGGTAGGTTACAAATTGATTAGTATTTGCTCTAATATCATTAATCACTGGGGATATGGGAGAAAGAATAATTCCCACACATTCCTCACATGTCGTAGAATGCGACTAAAGGGGACGGGAGGGGGGGACTAGATACCCTCCCCTCCATGTATTTTAACTTTCTAAAAGGGGAAACTCTCCAGCTCTCTCAACCACACTCTTTTATTCTCTCACTTCTCTCATGCATCAAAACCACAGCTCCCTATCCATAACAGTCTCCATAGACCTTTCCATAGTTTCCTCTGACCACTTCATACGTCCCGGATCAGTCCACTGACAGCATGTCCACTCCTGTATACCCTATCATTCTACTTTACACTTTTTCATGTGTGTCCTTTCCCCTCTTGTATGTTCAGGCCCTAATCATTCATAATCTTTTTCACTCCAACCTCTCATCTCCAATCTTGTTACCCCCTTCTACTTCTTCCCTCCAATTCTGATTGACAAAGTTTCTCAATAACTATGACCTGGCACATTTAAAAGACAGGTTTTTCACGCTCCAAAATTTTTAAATATTTTCCTTTTATCTCTTTTTTCCCTTTCATTAGCCACTCTATATTCTGATTAAAGCTCAGCCTTGATGTGGACTTTTATTAGTAACTGGAGCCTCAATGTTTATGTCAAAATACTATATGAGAAAGATGTAAGTTGAAATCATCATCTAACGCATGAATGAAAGAACACTAAAATGATACGGCCAAGTAGGACGTATGGCAAGTGACAATCTGGTTAAGATTCAGAGAAATATGGCTAAAGGTACAAAGGAAACTTTTGAAAAAGATGATCACATGCAGTGAGTAAATCTTTTAAGGAAGAAGGGTAATTCATATGATAATGCAAAGGAATGCCTATAATTTTGAAGTGGAATTATTTTGTGTGTAAGGCTGGAGGTGTGAAGAAAGCTATCAGTCTCATTAGGTACAAGTTTGTATGCAAGGAGAAAAATAAAAAATATCAGAATGATAATTGAGACAGCTGTAACAATGAAAGTGGTCATGAGCTAGTAAGAATACTGACAAAGGAGATGAACATACATACTGAGACAACGGAGTAGGTAACACAATCAACATCAATGTAAGCAGATCACTGTAAGTATACATAAGATAAAACAATTAATGATATTGCTATTAAATGCATAAACTCTGCCCATATCATACAAATTCAAACCCCTTATGTTACACTAACCTGATTGGGTACTACTTGTGACGGTAGCTGTGCTAGGGCTGCCAAAACTGAACCCTCCAGTTGTAGGTGTACTCATGGGTACCGAAAAGAAACTTTTAGTCACAGTTGCAGTAGTTGAAGTTTGGGGTTGACCAAAGCTGAAACCACTACTAGTTGTATTAGTTCCTGGGAATAAAATTGAATACCTGTAAAAATTCCAGCACATACCAATAACACTTCGACAACCTACGTATCTATACATCATATATACTGGCATTCTGTCCACAAACATACAATTTCTCCTTGTCACATGTAACACTTGACAACACTTTACGCATGCAACTCATTCTTCATAACTCTTGATTTTCCAGCGGTGAGCACTATGCACTAGCCCTGCCTTTTGGCAAAATGGTAGGAGCAGTAGACAGAAGTAGGTAGGAACATTTAGGCACAATTATTAAGTAGAAACATTAGGTAGAAGAAGCAGGTAGAAACAATAGATAGGAGCTTCTGCAAAACAATAGATAGGAGCTTCTGCAAAAACTGCACGAGGGTGAGGCACTACAGGCTAAGATGTGGCACTGGAGTTCTTTAGTCATGAAGTTATGAATGGTAGGAGCAGTAGATAGAATAAGTAGATAGGAACATTTACACACAATTATTAAGTAGAAACATTAGGTAGAAGCAGTAGGTGGGAGCAACAGATAGAAGTAGTCATTAAGAACATTTGATAGGAGCTTCTGCAAACACTGCGCTAGGGTGAGGCACTACAGGTTAAGAAGTGGCACTGGAGTTCTTTGGTTATAAAGACTCTGTTACCATAGGCAACCCTTTGAGGGAGTTCCAACTGGAACAGGCGTGAGAGATAGACAGATATCATATATGCCACATCCCTATATGCAAAGCAGGAAGAATCATGTAAAACTTTCACACAACCTGATCTCTGTGCATTTCTGCAGATTCCTTTATTGTTCTCTTTTCTGACACCCCTACTCCCTTAATCCATCCCTCTATCCCACCTTTGGCATTTCTCTGTGTCTAATTTCATTAACTTCATCCAAAATACAAACCAGGAATAAGTACCGAAACCTTTATGAGACAACTAGACAAACGGCTAAATCTCCTGGAATAAAAAAAATTCTGATCAGCCTTCAGGTGAGGTAAATGCCTTTCACTCCTAAATAACCACCTACTAATACACCCTCCCTGCCAGGAGGGCCTAGAACAGGGGTAGTGAACTGAGGGTAATTCCCCATAGACTCTGGCCATCTTTGAAGGTTACATAGTTTTTAACTGCTGTACGGGGATATTCCAGTAATAAAGTACATTCAGATAAATTTACCAGGCAAACCGAGTTCCTTGGCCTGTGAGAAATTAACATGCTGGAAGCAGACTTTCTGGTTTCTAGAACTGCAACCTTCTTGTAAAAAGCAGGGGAAAAATACTAAATTCACTCTGACAACTCTGAAAGAACTCATCCCATGTATACTTTGTTTATGGATTGAGTGTTGTGGGAGGTAATTGTGAGTCTTGGAAAGAGGGGCAAGTATGTGTACCGTCTTTAGGAGATGAGAGGGCATGAGAAGTGAATCAGTTTTTGTTTGCTGATGATACAGCTCAGGAGACAGATTTAAAAGAGAATGTGCAGAAGTTGGGTGACAGTTTGGAAGTATGTGTGAAAGGAGGAAGTTGAAAGTAAATAAGCAAGTTTGGGTGTGGGTCTGAATTGAGAAAACTTAGAGGAAATGAAATCTTTAAGACACTTTAGAGTGGAATGGCAGCGAATGGAACCATGGAAGCAGAAGTGAGTAATAGGGTTGTTGGGAAGGCAAAGGTTCCGGTAGCACTGAAAAATGTGTGTGCAGCCAGAACATTACCCGAGAGTATAGTAGTCCCAATATTATCACTGGGAAGTGCAGTATTCCATTATAGATAAGACTGTACGGAAGAAGGCGGATGTGTTGGAAATGAAATGTTTAAGGACAATATGTTGTGTGAGGTAGTTAGACCCAATAAGTAATGAAAAGGTGAAAGAATTCTGGTAATTAAAAGATTGTGGTTGAGAAAGCTGGAGAGGGTGTGCTGAAATGGTTTGGACTTAGGGAGAAAACATGAGAAGAAAGGTTGACAAAGAGGATATACAGTATGTGTCAGAAGTGGATGAAACAAGGTGAGCAGGGAGATCAAATTAGAGATGGAGGGATAGAGTGAAAAAGATTTTGAGTGATAGGGGCCTGAACATGCTGGAGGGTGAAAGGCTTACAAGGAACAGAGTGAACAGTAACAATGCAGTATACTGAGGTCAACTTGCTGTCAATGGACTGAACCAGGACATGTGAAATATCTGTAGTAAACCATGGAAAGGTCTGTGGAGCCTGGTTATGGATAGGGAGCTAAGGTTTTGATACATTACACGACAGCTAGATATTGGATGTGAGAGTACGTCACCTTTCTTTGTTCGTTCCTGGTGCTACATCACTAACATGGGAAACAGATATCAAGTATAAAAGAAAATATATATTTCATTTTTTCTTTAATCTTACTTAATTGCCATTCCCATATCCCATATTAATGTGGAAAAACCAGGAATAGACAAAGAAAGACAACAAACACTCATATCCATTCTCTAGCTGTCATGTGTAATGCAGCAAAACCATATCTATCCTCAACCAGGCACCACAGACCTTTCCATAGTTTATGCAAATGCTTCACATGCCCTGGATCACCACTAGTAGCACACAGACACCTGTATACCAATTGATCTAATCTACTCTATCCCATGCATGCTTTTTGCCCTCCTAAATGTTCAGGCACTGATCGCTCAAAATCTTTTTCACTCCATCCTTCCATCTCCAATTTGATCTTCCCATTCTCCTTGTTCCCTCTACTTCTGACACATACATTTTCTTTGTCAACCTTTTTTCATTAATCTTTTCCATATGTCCAATCCATTTCAGCATACCCTATCCAGCTCTCTCAACCACACTCTTTTATTCTCTCACTTCTTTTACCCTTTCATTACATACTCAATCAAACCAACTCATGCCACATACTATCCTCAAATATTTTATTTCCGACCCCTCCACCCTCCTCCACACAGCCTTACCTATAGCCAATGCCTCGCACCCATAGAATATTGTTGGGACTACTATACCTTCTAACACACCCATTTTCACACTTCAAGATTACATTCTCTCTCCACATGCTCTTCAGTGCTCCCAGAACATTTGTCTCATGCATCCTATGACTCACTTGCACTTCCATGGTTCCATTCACTGTCATGTTCACTCCCATGTATCTAAAACAATTTACTTCCTTCAAGTTTTCTCCAATCAAACTCTCAACTCAACTAACCCTCCCTCAACCCTGCTAAACCTAATGACCTTCCTTTTATGCACATTTACTCTCAAATTCCTCCTTTCATGCACTCTTCCATGTTCAGTCACCCATCTTCTGCAGTTTGTCACTAGAATATACCAGCAGGGCTGTATCATCACCAAACAACATGCGACTCACTCCCTAGGCCAGGCCCTCTCATCCACTAAAGACTGCAAACTCACTTCTCTTTATCATACTCTTGCATTTATGTCCCTCACCATCCCATACATCAACAAATTAAACAACCATGGTGACAACACATCCATGATGCAGACCTACCTTCACATGGAACCATTAACTCTCCCCTCTTCCTACTCTTACACATGCCTTACACCCTTGAAAAGCTACTCAATGATTCTAGCAGCTTCCTTGCAAACCAAATATACTTAAGACCTTCCACTAAGAATCTCTATCAATCCCATCATATGCTTTCTCCATTTCAATAAATGCTACAAAAAAATCTGTCTGCTTCTCTTACTATTTCTTAAACAAATTCTTTATAGCAAACACCTGATCCACACATCTACTACTTCTGAAGCCACACTGCTCCTCCCCAATCTGATGCTCTACAAATACCTTCACCCTCTCAATCACAACCCTCCAATACAACTTACTAGATGCATTGAACATACTTATACCTCTGTAGTTTGAACACACACTTTTATCCCCCTTGCCTTTATACAATGGCACCATACATGCATTCTGCCAGTCTTCGAGCACCCACATAATCCAAACATTCACTGAAAATAACTAACCAATTTAAAAACACAGTCAACTCCCTTTCTTTAGAAGTTCAACTGCAATACCATCCACTTAAGCCACCTTGCCACATTTCACTAAATCACTCTCCATGACTCTCGCTTTGCATACCACTCCAAACCAAATAACCTTCCACTGTCAACCTATCATTAAACACATTCAGCAGTCCTTCAAAATACACACTCAATCTCCTCACTTCATTAATGCCTGTTAACACTTCCCCATTTGCCCCCTTCACCAATGTTCCTATTTGTTATCATGTGTTTTGCATATCATTAACCCCCTTCCAAAACATCTTATTCTCCCTTAAAGTTTTCTGGTACTCAATCATCCCAACTCTCATTTGCTGTCTTTTCCAACCTCTGCACCTTCCTCTTGACCTTCTGTCACTTTCTCTTATACATTCCCCAAATCATTTGCACTCCTTCCCTGTCAAGACCACCAAAATGCCTCTCTCTTCTCTTTCATTAAAAACTGTCATCCCATCGCATCCCAACACTCACTGCACTTTCTAATCTGCCTACCTTGCACCTTTCGCATATGCATCTCCATCATGCCTGCTTTGCTTCCCTAAATGCCTTCCATCCCTCACTCACTTTCATTCCTTTGTTTACTCTCAACTTTTGCCATATAACACTTAATCTGTCCAGGCATTTCTCCACAAAAGTCTCTTTTCCAAGCTCAGTTACTCTCATTACTCTCTTATCATCAATACTGTTTCCTCTTTCCCTAAAACCTCCACAAATCCTCACCCTAGCCTCCACAAGAACATAATCAGATATCCCACCAACTGCTCCTCATTGTATATCTACATTCAAAAGTCTCTTTTACATGCCTATCAATCAATATGTAATCCAATAATGCCTACTAACCATCTTTTTTAAACCAAGTATTCTCAATCACCAGTCCGTTTTTCAGCACAGCACTCCACAAGCTGTTCACCATTTTCATTAATTATAATGAATATCCTATGCTCCCCAATTATACTTTCAACAGCCACATTAATCCACATTAATCACCTCTGCATTCAAATCACCTAGCACTAAAGCTTGGTGTCTTACATCAACACTTCTGACACACTAACTCAGCTGCTCCATAAACACTTGCCTTTCATAATCTTTCTTCCCAAGGCCAGGTGCATAAGCACTAATGATCACCACTCTCTCACCATCCATTTTCAATTTTACCCAAAGTAGTCTAGAATTCACTTCCTTACACTTTCACAACTGCTTTATATATACATACATTTCTTTCTTTCTTTCATACTATTCGCCATTTCCCGCAATAGCGAGGTAGTGTTAAGAACAGAGGACTGGGCCTTTGA
>JAUTXX010006023.1:0-10068 GCA_032273605.1 Panulirus laevicauda
ATTTTGAGATGTATAGGTATGTATATATTGCGTATGTGGGTGTGTATGTATATACATGTGTATGTGGGTGGTTTGGGCCATTCTTTCATGTTTCCTTGCGCTACCTCGCTAATGCAGGAGACAGCGACAAAGCAAAATAAAATGAATTCGTAAATATATATAGTTTATAGTTTTTTTGCTGTATCAATGATCATTTATTGCACCAAATTACTACTCAGAGAGAAGATCTTTTGGCACTGTGGACATTCTTGTGGCTTTTCTCCTTATTGAGAAGTTGTGCGCTGAACTGAGTTACTCCTCTGTGAGGACTTTTCACAGTTTGAACATACATAAAACTTCATTCCAGCATGAATTACAGTATGCTTCACTGAACAATCTTTATTTTTTGAAAGAAAATCATCTGGCAGTGTGATCATCCATGTGGGTTCATTTTGAACATTCATATGGCTTCTCTGCTGGATTATTAGTCTTCTACTCTACTAAAGTATTCCAAAAGAAAGACTTTCATCGGTGCGAATATTTATGTAGCCTGTATCCAGTATGAAAAACTACATGCTTTCCTACATCTATAAATAGCCTAGTGCTTCATTGAATTATTCTTGAACATTAATGTGGATTTTCGCCTGGATGAATAATCATATGCTCCACTAAAAAGATTTTACATGAGGTCTTTCATGGCCATGAATGTTCATGTCCTACACCAAATTATCACCCAAAAGATGGACATAATAATGCTTCTTTCTTATATGCATTGTACTAAGTGACTCCCTTGATAGAAGCCCTTCTTGCACTGTGAACATTAATGTTTTCTTTTCTGTGTGAATAATCATGTGTTGCACAGAATTACTCCTCTGTGAAAGAGACATTTGGCAGTGTTAGCATTTATATGGCCTTACTCTTGTATGAGTGGTTGTGTTTATGAAATAGTCTTCTGAGAGGAAGATCTTTTGACACTCATGATTTTTCATTAGTATTAGCTGTCACATGCAGCACTAAATGAATCTTTTGTGATATTTTTTAAAAGTATCTGTTTACATGGCTTCTCTATTGTATGTAAAGTAATCCGCTGGGAGAAAGTCTCTGGCGTTGTCAACATTTGTATGTCTCTTCTCTTGTGTCAGAACCAGTACACTAAACTAAATAACTCCTCTGAAAGAGAAACCCATAGTAGAATTGATATTTGTATAAGACTTTGCTCCTGTACAAATAACCATGAGCTTCACTTGATAAATCCTCTGGATGAAGGTCTTTTGGCACATTGATTATTCATTTACCTTCTTGCCTCAGTGAATGGTCAAGTGCTATAACAATGCCCTATGAGAGATCTTGTAGCTGTGTGTACATTGATATGACTTCTCTCTTATAGAAATAAACATGAGCTGCACCAAAGCATTGTTTAGTGAGGTGTTTCTAAAATCAAATACTTATATGTAGTTTCCTGTTCTACTGATGAACTACAGAAGAATTAGAAATATGAACATTATTCTGGCCTCTGTATCCTTTTGTTGCAATAAAACACTCATTGGAAAATTTATCTTTAGCCAGCATGATGATTCATAGGGCTTCTATCTGTTATGAATAGTTATGTGCTTAACAAATTATGCCTTTATAAACAATCATGACGCCTTTCTGCTGCATGATAAGTTGTGTACTACACTACATTAATCTAAAACAGTCTTTCAGCATAGAAACAATTCATATGCTGTGCCAAAATATTAGTCTATGAGAAGACCTTTTGGAAATATGGACATTTATAAGGCTTCTCTCTTGTAGGTAGTAGTTGATGGGTAGCCAATGACCAGGGAGGTATGTTACTAGTCCTATCCGCATAGGTATCAGAAGGGTAGTGATAGCTGCATAGTGAGCCAGCACTTCTTTGGTTGTCAAGTTGCACTCCTCTAACACAGGTAGCTGTCTTTTCTTTCAGCCTCACCTACACATGGACTGCTGGGGTTCTGTCCAGAAACATACAAAATCTCTCTCCCTGTCATACACAACACTTGACAACACTTATCTCACACAGCTTATTCTTCATAACTCTAGATTTCCTGTGTTAGGTAGAAACATTAGGTAGAAGCAATAGGTAAGAACAGTACGTAGAAGTATTCAGTAGGAACATTAGGTAAGAGCCTCTGCAAACACTGTGCTAGACTGGCCCTCTGCCAATGGCCTTTTAAGGGTGAGGCAGGAAAGGCTAAGAAGCAGCACTGAGGTTCACTAGTTATGGAGAGTGTTGCTGTGACCAACCCCTTGAGGGAGTTCCTGAAGGGAACAGGTGTCGGAGATATAGATAGAAGATGACTTTTTTGTATGTATTCCACATCAAAATGATTTCTTGTCTGAATGGTTATGTGCTACTCTGGGAAGAGGAATTTTGGCAGCCATAAAGCTTCACTTCTGTATGATAGTGATGTGCTTCATGAAACACATCTTTAGGGAGGTCTTTTACTAAATGTTTTTCTTAGGATAAGGGCCTATGACATTAGCATAATTGTATGGCTTCTCTCTCTTGTATGGGTAGGCACTGTTCTTACAAATACTAAAGTACTCATTAGAGTCATCTGGTCAAGTGAACATTCATGTAGCTTTTCTCCTTTGTGAGTGATCATGTGTTCCACTGAATTACTCCCCAAGGAGATTGTCTTTTCTCCTTTGTGAGTGATCATGTGCTCCACTGAATTACTCCTTAGGGAGATGGTCTTTATGCAATGTGAATATTCATATAGCTTTTTTTCTAGTATGAAAAGTCATGTGCTGCATAAGTTACTTCTCCAGGAGAATGACTTCTAACAGTTCACAGGGATTCACTCCTGAATGAAAGAGTACGTGCTTCACCGCATATATTCTTTGTGAAAATTTTTTTCAACACTGTGAACATTCATATAAGTTTGCTCCCATGTTGTACTAAAGCACTCCTATGAGAGAAGGTCTTATGGCATTGTGAACATTCATATGGCTTTCCTCCTGTATGAACACACACATGCTGTACCAAATTACTATTCGATAAGTAGGATCTTTGAGCACTGTGAACATTCATATGGCTTCTCTTCTGCTCTGCTAGATTACTCCATCAGAACAAGGACTTTAGAAATGTGAACATTTATGTAGCCTTTGTCTTGTATGAATATCTACATGTAGCACTAAAACACTCATTGGAAAGTTTGTCTTTAGGCAACATGATCATTCATAAAGCTGCCCTCATTCATAAAGTCATTGAGCACAATGAATTATGACTTGTGAACATTTATGTAGTTTGTCACTTGGATAATCCTCTTTGAGCTGCATTAAAGTAATCTAAAGATGTCTTTTGACATACAAATAATTCATGTGTTATACCACATTATCATTTTGACTTTTTCTTTTTTACATGAGAAAGACAAACAATAGGAGGCCTGATTGGCGCATGACTGGGTTGTTTGGTAAAAAAAAAAAAAAGAGATTGTAGTTTGACAAGAAAATATAATTCCCTTCAGCAGTTTTTTTCTGCGGCACATTAGCATTCCAGTATTCCCATTACTGTTGTTGTTTTTACAGTTTATTTCTGGCATCTTTCTCATAGTATACCTGAATTTATAAACTTGTTAAGTTTATAGTCTTAGCATTCACTTCATCTGACAGTAACTTATTCCAGTGCTCAACATACCTATAGGAAAAGAAGCTTTTTTCCATGCCTATACTACATCTTTTAACTTTGAGTTTTATTCAATTTTTCTCGTATTTCAAAAAGAAGTTCATGATTTACTCTATTTAACTTGGTTAGAATTTTGAACTCTTGGATTAAGTCACCACAATCGATTTTGTGGTGCGTCTTTGTACTTGCTCTAATTTTTCCTCATCTTTTTTATAGTTGGGGACCAAAACTGGACTGTATATTCAGGTGTGGTCTAACTAGAGAATTATAAAGTATGAGAATTGTTTCTGGTGTCTTGTAATCTATGTTCCTGGCTATGAAACCTAACATTGTTGCCTTTTTTTACTTGCTGCTTGACACTGTTTATTGTACTTTAGATAGTTACTAATGAGAACTCCAAGGTCCTTTTCTTCATTTACTTTAGTTGGGGAGTTTCCAAATAGTTTGTTGTTGTAATGTATTTTCTTGTCTCCAAAGTGCATAACTTTACACTTGTCTACATTAAACTTCATCTGTCATTTATCTGACCTCTCTACTAGTAAGCTGAGATCTCCTTGAATCATTCCACAGTCCCGCCCATTTACAGCTCTACCTTCTAGTTTAGTACCATCAGTGAATTTGGAGATCTTAGATATGAGACCAAGTACTATGTCATAAATGTATACAATGAAAAGAATTGGGCCTACGACCAACCCCTGTGGCACACCACTCATTACATCTAGCCAATCTGAGGCTTAACCATTTAATACTACATGTTGCTTTCTTCCAGTAAGCCATTCTCTGATCCATGTACAGAGTTCTTCACCGATTCCGTGTGCTTTGAGTTTATGTAAAAGTCTCTCGTGAGGTACTGATTCGATTGCCGTTAGGAAATCTAAATATACTGCATTAGACAGTAATTTTTCATCCCAATTCTGATTAACAACATTAAAGACTTCCAGCAAATTCATCAGGTAGGATCTTCTATGGCAGAAACCGTGCTGGTTGTCCAATATAATTTTATGTTCTAGAAATGTTACAATTTTATCTTAGTATTATTTTTTTATCGTTTTACCTAATACTGATGTAAGGCAAATTGGGCAGTAGTTCAAGGCACACTTTTTGTCTCCATTTTTTATATGCAAGAGTAACATTTGCTAGTTGGCACCTGACAGATATGTTATGGGTGAATCTGACAGAACTCTGAACACTCACAAAGCTTGTCTAATTGTATGTAGTTGTCTAAATAACTTTTGTGAAAAGGACTTTTGGCAGTGTAATCATTCATATTGCTTCATTCCTGTATGAATGGTTCTGTGCTTCATGAAAAATGTCTTAAGGGAGAAGTTTTTTGGAACTGTGAGGACTCATGTAGCATTTCTCCAGTACGAATCATTATGTGTTGCAATTAATAGATTTTTTGAGAGGATGTTTTTTGGCAACATGTACAGCTATCAGGCTTCTCTCATCTATGAAGAGCCATATGCTGCACTAAAGTTCTTATTTGGAAGAGACCTGTAGTGTAAAGAACTTTAAAATAACATTTCTCCTTAATGAACAGTCATGTGCTTCAGTAGGTCTTTTGGCATTGCGTACCATCATACGGCTGCTCTTCACTATGAATAGTCAAATACTACACTAAATGATTTGTGTGGGAGATCTCTTGGCACTGTGAGCAATCAAATTGGTTTTCTCCAATAGAAACAGTCATGTGTTGCATTAAATGAATTCTTTAAGAGATCAGTTGAACAATTACAAGACGTCTGTGCAATGTGAGTCGTCATATGCTTCACTAAATATGTCCTCAAGAAGAAAGTATTTTAGCTTCTCTTCATTATGAATACTTGTGTGTTGCACAAAATAAATTTTGGGGAGAAGGTATTTAGGCAGTTTGAAAATTCATTTAGCTTCTCTTGTGTATGTACAGTCATATGCAGCACTGAATTAATCCTCTGTGAGGTCTAGCAATGTGAACATTCATATACCTTCTCTTCTGTATGAAGAGTCTTGTGCTTTGATAAATAACTTGACTGAACAAAGTTGTTTAGGCATTGTGAACATGTATTTTGCTTCTCTTTTGTATAAATAGGAATTACTTTTGGCAATGTGTGCATTTGTATGGCTTCATTGTTGTATGAATAATAATGTGGTGCACTAATTTACTCCCAGAAGAGAAAGTCTTTTGGCACTGGGGACAAGCAAATAGCTTTCCTCCTACATGAATAGCTATACAGTTCCTCAAATAAACCCTCCATGAGGAGTTCTTTTGGCACTAAACACCTGAATGGTTTCTCTCTTCTGCGAAATTGTGTGCCACACCAAATGACTAGTGAGGAAGATGTTTGACACTGACTATTTATGTAGTTTCTCAGTTGTATGAATGATTTGTTGCATTTAATCACTGTGGACATTCATGGTTTTCATCCCAACTGAAAATCAATATGAACTAAATTACCCAAGAGAAGGGCATTTCATCATGAGAACATTCATAAAAATTCATTGCTGCTTGGATAACCATGTGCTTTACTGTATTTGTCTTCTAAAAGTTCTTTTGACAATGTGAACATTCATGTGGCTTTTTCTTTTTGTGAATAATCATGTTTTGAACTAAAGTACTTCTGTGAGAGGTGTTGCAGCATTGTAGATATTCTGGTGATGTTTTTTTCTTTAAGTGGAGGCTTGTGTTGCATATTACCTTTCTATGAATTCCTCTGGCTTGTTGAACATTCATGATTAGTTTTTTACTTTATAAAGTGTTCCATCATTGTGTACATTTATATGGCATGTATCTCATCCACATGTTCCACTGAAGCACTCATCAGAAAGTAAGTCTTTAGTAAATGTGAACACTTTTAAGCTTCTTTCATTTATGAATAGTCATGTACTGCGACAAATTATGACTTTGTGAACTTTCAAGTGGCTTCTCTCCCAGGATGTAAGTCATGTGCTCACCTACAGTAATTCTGTTTTTTTTGGGTTTGTGAGTTTTCATGTCTTACACCAGATTATTAGTACAAGAGTTTTTGACAAGTAAACATTCATAAAGCTTCTGTCGTGTATGCATTGCACTATACAACTTCCCTAAGAGAAGCCCTTCTGGCACAATGAACATTCATATTCTTTTTTCCTATATGAATAGCCATGGGGTGCATTAAATATTTCCTTTGTGAAGGAGACTTCTGCATAGGGCCTTTCTCTTGTATGTGTGGTCATGTGTTTTCAAAATGATTCCTCTGGGAGGGGTCTTAGGGTAGTGTGAGCACTCATATGACTTTTATCTAAGAATCAGGAGTCATGAATTAAATTAATTCTTTGGGTGAAGGTGTTGTGGCAATTTGTATTAATACATGGCTTTTCTTGTTTATGAAAATTCATATTCTGGCAATGTGAACATTCATATGGCTTCTGTTCTCTATAAGGGACCTTATGTTTTTCCATATTCCTCAGCAAGGTATTTTGGTACTGTGAACACTGCCTTCTGTCCTGTATTAAAGGTCATATGCTGAACTAAATTATTTCTCTGAGTGAAGGACTTTTTTTGTATGATAGTTCAAGAGGTTTCACTCTTGTATGAATAATCATGTGCTTCACTAAATATATCCTCTGAAAGATCTAGTGCCGTGAATGGTCTTGTGCTTTACGTAACATGTTTTTAGTTATAAAAAAAAAGATATGTTACGTGAAGCCTTTGAATGGTCACAATGCCAAAATCCCCCCCCCCCCCCAAAAAAAAGTAACGTCCTCAGGGAGGTGTTTTGATGTGTAAGCATTCATATTGCCTTACTTTAATATCAATGGTCATGGCAACATTAAAAGTTATGTGGTTTCTCTCATATGAACAGGTATATGTGGCACTTAAGTAGTCCTTTAGGAGACAGTCTTCTGGCAAAGTAAACATTCACATGGTTTCTCACTTGTATACTTGGTCATGTGTTGTACAAAATTACTCTTCACAGAGTAGGTTCCTTGGCACTCTGAATTCATATAAGGCTCTTTTCATCTATGAGAAATCATTTGGTGAACTAAATTACTTCTTTAAGAAGTGGATTTTAGGCAATATGGACACCCATGAGACTTTATTTCTATGTGATTAACCATGTGCTAATCTAGTTAATCATCTGGAGAGTCTTTTGGCACTGTGTATATTCATTATTTTTTTTTCTGAGAATAGTTATGTGCTGTGCAAAGTATTCCTTTGAGAGGTCTTGTGATGGCATGTAAAATCAAACAGCTTTCTTACCGTATAAATAGGCATGTGCTACACAGTATCATTTTTCTTTGGGAAAGGAATTCTGGCACTGAACATTCATGTGCCTTCAGTATAGAATGAACAGTCCTCTGTTGTAATGAAGTACTCCAGGAGAACAAGGACTTTTAGAAATAAGAACATTTGAATGGCCTTTGTACAGTATGAAAATCCATGTTACAATGAAACACTTATTGGTCTTTCATAACATTTCTCTTGTTTATAAAGATTCATATGCTACAGTGAACTGTGCTTCACTGAGTATTCACATGACCTTTTCTGGATGATCAGCTATGAACCCCACTAAAGTAACCTAAAGAGGTCTTTCAGCTCAAGAGACAATTCATGTGCTGTATCAGATTATCAGCCTGTGATATCTTTTGGATATGTTTACCTCATAAGGCTTCTCTCCTGTATTTAGTGCAGCAAATAGCTGAGAAAAGGCCTCTTGGTGCTGTGAACATTGATATGGTTACTTTCCTATAGGGAGATTAATCTACTTCAACTTACTCCACAGAGTCAGACTTTTCACAATGTGACTATACACATGGCTTCCCTTTTGTATGAATGGTAATGCATTTCTCGAAATATGTCCTCAGGGAAAAAGTCTTTAGGAGTATGAATCATTATGTGATACATCATATGAATTATTTGCAAAAAGGTCTTTTAATAAAATTTACTGTTGTATGACTTTCCTCTGATATGAAAATTTTATGCAAAGTACAAACTTGGGACAGTCATCCAGTAACATTCATGTTGCTTCTCTCATTGATAAAAAGTTATGTGCTTCACTAGATATTCTTTCAGAGAGGTCTTTTACATTGTGTTCTCTCATATGGCTTCTCTCCTGTAAGAGTTAACAAATGCTGAACTGAATGAATATCCTAGGAGGATCTTTTTGCATTCTGGACACTAATATGGCTTTTCACCAATACAGTCGTGTTGTGCTATATAAATTGTTTAAGATATCTCTTGGCAATATGTGCAGTTATATGGCTTCTTTTTTTGTATGAATATTTGTATGCTGAACGTTCATATGGCTTCTCTCCTATATGAGGAGTGGTGTGCTTTGCTCGAAATGTCCTCAGCAAGAAGGTATTTTAGCACTGTGTGCACTCATATGGTTTCTGTTTATTTATAAGTATTTATGTGCTGCCCTAAATGAATTGTGTGGAAGAGGGCCTTGTGGTAGAGTGAACACTCAAATGGATTTTCTTGAAAATTAGCTGTTTACTCGACCTAAATTATATGAGAGAAGGTCTTTTGGAGCCATGAGCATTTATTTCCTATGCCAAATAATCACTCCAAGAGAAGTTTTTTGGAAATGTGTGCATTGGACTTAATGACTTACCTAAGAGGAGACCTTCTGGCACTATGAACATCAATATAGTTTCACTTTTGGTGAACAATCATGTGACACACTAAATTACTGCTTTATGAGGAGGACATTTGTCAATGTAAGCATTGAAAGGGCCTCACTCTTGCATGAATGATCAGGTGTACATGAAATAATTCCCAGGAAGTTAGTCTTTTGGCAGTGTGGGCTCCCATAACACTTTTCTTTGGTATCAGTAGTCTTGTGCAGCACAAGATAAATTCTTTGAAAGGTGTTTTGATAAAACAGGTTGAGCATCCCTAATCCGAAAATCCTAAATGCTCCAAAATCTGAAACTTTTTGAGTGGCGACATGACGTTACAAGTTACCCTAAACACATTATTTTTCATTGTATTGAAATGGTATTTCACATTTTTTACTGTTATTTCTTATGTGTGAATAAGTGTAAGAAAATGATAGCTTATCAGTAGTTTATAAAATCAGTGTCAGAAATGAAGGTGATGCCAAACAACCAAATGTTGTCCTCGGGGGGCTGAGGTTGTGACACTTTAGCTTTTTTATGGTTCAGTGTTAAACAAACTTTGCTTCATGCACAAAATTATCAAATACACTGTATAATTACCTTCAGACTATGTGTATTTTGTATGTATATGTAACATAAATGGATTTTGTGTTTAGACTAGGGTCCCATCCGCGAGATATTATGTATATGCAAATATTCCAAAATCCGAAACACTTCTGGTCCCAGGCATTTCTGATAAGGGATACTCACCTGTTTATATATCTGCATGGCTTCTCTCTTTTATGCTGTACTAACGCACTCCTTTGGGAAAAGGTCCACTGGCAGTGTAAATATTCAAAAGGCATTTTCTTGGG
>JAUTXX010006034.1:0-10068 GCA_032273605.1 Panulirus laevicauda
AGTGCAAGCAGCTGTTACAGAAGGGTGTACAGCTGGTGTCGGCGGATGGAGACAAAAAAAAAAAAGTAGCACACAGGTGGTGTAGCACACAGCTGGTACAGGGGTTGCTGGCTCACCTTCTGGTTCATGTTGTACAATTTGGTGGTGATGTCTCGAGCAATGAGGGTAGAGAGCACGGTGGCCAGGTAAGACTCCTTCACAAACAGGTACTCCAGTGTACTACGCTGCCAGAACACGTAACGACATGATGTGGCTGCGATGATCGACACCTGCCAAGGGGTCAGGGGTCAGAGGTCAGAGGTCAACTAGTGGTAGATGAGAGGACGTGGGTAGCTCCTGGATATTGCAGTATGAGACGGCTTCGTGTGTGTGTGTGTGTGTGTGTGTGTGTGTGTGTGTGTGTGGGGCAGTACCAGTATAACAAGTCTACGCTACTTTGTTGCCACAGTTCACTAGGTGGGTGTTTGACCTCACTCCCGGCTTTAGTAGGTCAAAGGTCACATAGCCATCCAGCCAAAGTGTTGTGTCATATAGTCCAAGGATTGTCCTGTCGTGCTGAAGGGTCGTACCGTCGTGCTCAAGGGTCGTACCGTCGTACTTGTGGGTCGTACCGCCGTGCTCAAGGGTCGTATCGTCGTGCTTCTGGGTCGTATCGTCGTGCTTATGGGTCGTATCGTCGTGCTTATGGGTCGTACCGTCGTGCTCAAGGGTCGTACCGTCGTGCTTAAAGGGAGGATATACGAAGCTAAATCTCTTGTACCCTCGGACGAGGCTCGTCACGAACGACCACATCTCAATACCACCAGCCATCCAACACCTCGTCCAAACACCTCACAACAACATCCTCCCACCTCCCCAAAAAATGGGCTAAAGAATTTCGACCCAACGGAATGAAAAAAGAGAAAGAAAATACATATAGACTCCACAGAACTATCCTGGGTGTGACCCAGTGCCATGAAGATTGAAAATAGCACAGAAATACTTTCTTTTTTTGTTCTATATAATAAGACAGAGACAGAAATAGATATCTTTCTTATAAATCACATCACCATGGACACGGTTCTCGTGTTGGGAGGCGTGGCTGACACATGCAGCGGACAGACATCTCTTAACCTGCTTTCTGAAGCCGTTGACAAAGAAGGTGGTTGCTCTATCATGATGCATTATTAATGTTCTTACCCTAATTTGTACTAATCATATCCCAACTGCTTATGTAAAGCCATCATCACTTATTTCTTTAGGTAATTCATCTCATACATCAAACGACGGGTTGTTCTTGTGTTTAAAGCATTGCTTCTGAAAATCCCAAGAGATATTACCAGAGATTAATACTGAAACAGTCAGAACAAATCAGAGTTCACAGAACAACTTGCTTAGATGTTTCTTATTCATGAATAAGATTATGATAATGAGTGATAAGATTTTGTATTGGTCACACTTCACATTACACAAGGAATGTAAGTCCTTGAACAAGTGAAGCCTGACCTTCGAGCGTCAGTCTTGGGGTCAACAAGAGTCACCTAATGTTGGATAATGAATTGCCATCACCTTACGAAGAGTTGAAACCATTCCTAACATACAGCGAAGATATCTTAATGATTCATAAAGCGAAGACCTTAATGATTCATACACCAAAGGCTTTAATGATTCATAAGACGAAGACCTTAAGGATTCATACGACGAAGACCTTAATGATTCATACACCAAAGACCTCAATGATTCATACGACGAAGACCTTAATGATTCGTACAGCAAAGACCTTAATGACTCATGCTTCGAAGACCTCAATGATTCTTGCAGCAGAGCGATGTGTCAATATTTGGCGATCTACACTTCTGTGACGTTAGCTTTGGCTGTTGGAAAACTCACTTTCAGAACCCAGCACCATACTTCTTCTAGGGCACTGTATCATGCTTCCAGGACTAAGTGTCATAATTCCAGGACCTAGGACCATATTTCCAGGACCCCCAGCCCCAAACTTCCAGGACCCAGCACTACATACTTCCAGAACCCATCTGTCGATGCCTCAGGATCGTGAAGGTGAGGGCAAGACTGACCTTGAACTTGTCCTCGAGCGAGGCGCGAGAAGACTCGAACTCCGGCGAGTCCAGGAACTGCATGCTAGTGATTGAATGGAGGAACTGGTTGTCGGCCATCACGTTCACCTGTAGGAGGAGGAAGGTTGAATTACGTTGTTATTATAGCAGTCAGTGGTGATGGTGTGGTGTTGCTGGAGAGCATAACATGGCTTATACCTTCTGGAATGAGACAAGTTAAAGTGGTGGCGGGAATGGAATACATCGACGCTCACAAACTGTCTTTTACCTTAAGGGATGATTCAAACTGTGGTCACAGCAGATGTGGTAATGATGACTCCGCCACACTGTAAGGAATCCTTTGCCCTCGAAATCATTTGCCCTAAAGAGCACAGGATACTTGCCAGGAGAATCCAGGACTTGGCTTTATTTCTGAGCAGTTGGTAGTTCTGGAGAGACTAAGGCAGAGGATATTAAGATCCCTTGATCTGTCATTTCATTAGCCAGACGAACTCTTATGCCCACAGTTACAGACAGGAACATTCCCATACTGACCTTACTGGACAATAAAAGACCCTGGATTGACCTTACCAGACACCAGGAGAGCCAGGACTGACCTTACCAGACACCAGGAGAGCCAGGACTGACCTTACCAGACACCAGGAGAGACAGGACTGACCTTACCAGACACCAGGAAAGCCAGGACTGACCTTAACGGAAGACAGCAGAAACCCCTTACAGTGACCCCAGTACTGACCTTGCCAGTGAGCAGGAGGCCCAGCCGGTCTGTGCGGGTCAGGTTCTGCATGGCGTAAGCCTCACCGGCATGCAGGGACATGACCTGTGCGTACTCCACCGAGACGAGCCGTTTGAACAGCAGCCGCGGCACCTGAAGCAACACAGCGACACCTTTACAACCACGGCAGTAGGTACAGCATGGGTACAGCATGTTCCTATGGTGTTTACTGTGGACTTCTAAAACGGAATGTTACCAATGATAACCTAAAGCTTTCTTCTCTATGTGTTTTAACGGGCTTTGGCATGGGAGATATGTGATTCCAGTCTGAAACTGGTCTCCCAAAGACATTCTACAAGAACAATACACACGATCTTCCTTATCTGATAAATGTCATCATTATCAGTCACTAATTGGTTACGTCATCATGACAGATATGAACAGGCTACTCTTTTTGTTTACGACTTTGGGGCGAGGGAGAGGAGGTAGTGCCAAGACTGGGGTAGGGTAGAATGACAGGCTGGTGAGGGCTGGGGAGAATGCCAGATTGGCGAGATCTGAGGAGAGTGGCAGGTTGGTGAGGGGCTGGGGAGAGTGTGCGCCAGGTTGGTGAGGGGCTAGGGAGTGTGTGTGCCAGGTAGAGTGGGCTCGACTACTCACGTTAAGGGGTTGGAAAAGTGCCTCGTAGAGGGCCTCTAGCTCCTTGTTGACCTTGACGGGACGCATCTGGTAGATGATGTAGAGCGTCTGACCCATGTTGAGTAGCATGAAGGTGAAGTTCCACGAGAACACATCCGGGGCGCAAATCACATTCCACGCCCACGTTGAGTACAGCAAGAAGCCTGCAACCACACCCACAAGCTCCCCCATGTAGTACGACCACACCCACACTCCCCCATGTAGCACGACCACACCCACGCAGTACTGCCATACTCACGCTCCCCATATAGGACGACCACACCCACGCTCCCCCATATAGTACGACTACACTCATGCAGTACGACCACACGCATGTACCACGACCTCGCGCATGCAGCACGACCACACCCACGCATTTCAACAAATAACCAACAAAATACGTCATATCGTCAATGCACTGCGCTACAGTCCTTATGAAATTAAATTGCCAACGCATATCAAGAGTACATACGACCATATAAATTCCGTATAATCAATATATAAACTCAGAATAATTTTACGTTATCTGAATGATTCTCCAAAAAGGAAATGAATGTGTGGAGGAGAAACAGGGATAGAGCCATACCAAGGATGAGGATGCAGTGCATGAAGAGAAGGCCCTTCCGCTGCGACGGCGCCAGGTAGCTGACGAAGAAGCAGCCGTTAGCCAGCTGGAAGAGCAGGTGCTGCGGGGACGTCCATACGTCACACGAGAAGAGTGAACCTGCAGCCATCAGACACGTCTTACGCCATAAACACGTATACACTTACACAATACCGACATGAAACAATTAAACGTCAGTGGTACTCCCTTCATAAACAATCTATATTCTACGACAAAATGAATCTCAGAAATGGGAATTCAGAAATTACAAATAAACGTCAGTGGTACTCCATAAACAATCTATATTCTACGACAAAATGAATCTCAGACATGGGAATTCAGAAATTAATCTCGATCCAGGGATGTCCATATCTCAAGTTGTCCACTTCTCTAGGGATGTGTCATCTGTAATGTGATTTTGTGAGCGCTGGCAAGAGTGTTCCCCAAAGGGACGAGCGCCACAGCAGGTCGAGTGGTAAACAAACTAGTCGTAACGGACACAATATTTCTTGTGACTTGAGTCTTGTTGCTGGGATGTAATTTCACTTTGCCATCCCAGTCTATGCGGTGACTCGTGTTTTAAGTCCTTCAGATCATCCAGCTTGTGTTACTGGATACAGCTACGAACAGGTATTCTAAAAGTTCAGGTTCTAAATAAAGTAATTTTGATGTCAGTAATGACAACATGGAAACAACACCGACATCGAAAAAAACTAAAAATCTCACAAAAAAAAACAACCAATAAAGGTTATAGTGAGCACCTGTGGTGCTTATTATTGTTATTGGTTGTAGTGCTAAATGTAATACCTTTACACAAAGTAGGAAAAGAGAAAAATGCCTTTATCAGTGGAATTTATCAGGTATGAAGAAATTCTTCACATTTTACATAACCACCACTACACCAGTTACACACAAGCCGACCTGTGCCGGTAATGGCACACCAATCGCACACACACCCGACATATGTCAGTAATGCCTCACCGGAGTGCCATCGACAGGAGCCCTGCCAACTCAAGTCTTGGCGAATCTTAATAAGCACGCATTAAACACTGAATTTACTTATTACATACGCTTCAAGTACGCTGAAAAATCAACATACTTTACAAAATAACAGAGACGGTGATGGATTTCTTGCTGATGAAGACGGCTTGATTTGCTTTATATTCATAAAAAACTGGGTATATAGGCATTCCTTCAATTCTATCGTACTCATATTAAATTTTGATACTCAGCACTGTCAGTTCTTTTAATTACTATTTATGCTACCAGTTTCCACGCAAGAGTTTTGATTTAATGCAGTGCTATTGTTGACACTTACCCAGGAAAGTGGCGTTGACGGCGGCCTGCCAGTCCTCGTCGGTGGAGTTGAAGGCCTCGTCGGTGACGTTGTAGTCCCAGTCAGGACCACTGTCGCCCGCCATCCCGGCTCCTCAACCCCGAGGGGAAGGAGCCGCTACAACACAAAGAGTAAATGTCTTTCTCAAGGCAAGTGGAAAAAAAAAATTATAAACAATCTTGAAATTCAAATATTTGAAAATGTATGGCAAAGCGGGAAATGTTTATGGCCATTCTTGAAGTACCCTCCCTATAAATAAGATTTAGCAATAAACATAGAAATAAGATATGAATGTGGGAACTTCGAGAATTCTTAAAATCGGACACAAATAAAATAATCATATTTCCGTTTCATGTAATTTCTTAGGCCTTTCGAAATTTATGACTCACACACACACACACACACACACACATTTAGGCTAGTGTGCATGTGTGCACATACAATTGAAGACGGTACACATATACAAAGTTAAGAGGCGGGTCACCCCCTCCGAGGTGAAGCGGTTACCGCTCCTGACCGTCGAGAGCATAGGTTCCAATTCTGGTCGCGGAAATCGGTCCACAGTCAACCTAGCTGTTCATTCACCCCTAGAAGTTAGTCAGTAAAATGGGTACCTATATATATGAATCGTTAATAGGATGGCCTTGGATAGAGTTGAATAGAGCTTCAGGTGGCCGTGCCGTCTCGGCTAACAAAAAAAAAAAAAAGTTACCATACAAATATCATTCACACAAACTACAATGAAACGTGCTTCGAAAGATGGAGAAATAGAACAACCAGATGCCACAGAGAAATCAATTAAGAAACTCGTTAAAAAGAGCTGCAAAGAAGTGTTTTTATATCATCATAGTTGTGGATGAATGAATTTAAGTTAAATAATGAACCTGTGAACGTGAACGGCATACAGAAAATTATAACGCTGAGTACTACGAATGTTGGACTTCCTCCCCATCCTGACAACACATCACTCCCAAAAACAGAGAAATTGCAACGTCTGTCACCAGTTTCGTCTGTCCAGATAATCTCAGATGACTGCTAAAGGTACCTTACTTCAATGACAAACGAAGAAGCAAAGAAACCAGACGACACAAAGACTGCAACCGACTCTACCTTGCTGTGCGAGTGCTTTGTCTTACCGGCACGAGTCCCTAGGCTTGAGTACGAAAGTGCTTTTTTTTAGTGTGACTACAAGTACTTCTGTTTGAGTATGAGTACTTATGCATGAGAAAGAGTACAAATACGGGTATATGAGTGCATGAATATTAGTAAAGCCTTAAGTTGAATATTAATACAGGTCAAATTCAATACTGAAAAATATATCCGGTAAAATATTAAGAAAATTTTCACCACATTAAGTTTTTACATAAAGAAAACAATCATTAGCGACAACCCACTTCTTCATAAAGCCCTAATATAATGGGATTTGAAGCACAAAAGTACAATCCTTGAGCAAGAAGGTATGGCAGCCCATCTTCTAACCTAACCTTTCATTACGTCCCACATAGGAGTGTCTATATATTCATTCCTCTAATGAACATGTTGTAGCAGTGAAATGCCAACATCACCCGTCTTAGCTCGTATAAGAACATTAACGCAGCATTGTTTCTACGTGCAATAGTAAACATATGACGAACGTCTCCTTATGAAGCTGAATATATTTTACCGTTTCTCGGCCTTCTCGGGGAGATCGCTGACATGTTCGTCTGCCAACCTCGTTAATTTCCCTGCCGATTTAAGAGCCGTCACAAGTATATGTTTGTGATGTTATCACAGTGTGGTCCTGACAGTTTATAATCTTTGAATATAAACCCGCTAACGAGACAGGAGTAAAAGTGTAAGCCAAAGATCTGTGCTGAACAAGCCCAGGAGAGCGTCTTCATGTCGCCAACTCAGTTAGATATGTGGCCTTGATGACGGGAATGTATGGAGTGGTCTAATTTGCATTATTTGAACTTTATCGGCACAGCGCTGCGACCCCTACGTATGATCGAACCGGTCATAGCGTTGTACCAACGCGCTCCAAAGGATTAATTGCATTGTTTAGTAATGTGCTCCTTCAAGTGAAAAAAAGCCGTGTACAACCTGCACAAACATAAATCCTTTCTTACAACAGCTAATGTCTCCTGTCTGTATGATTAATCACTTCTCTTGGCACATTGCAAGAACCATCTTCCCCGTCACCATCACATGCATAGCCGCCCTGACAGCAAAAATACTTTCAAAATTATGATACACAGAACGAGCTATCTTAAGACAAGGAAGGGTCTGTGCCAGGCAAAGGACTAGCGAATCATTAACAAAAGATAAGACATTTGTGGTAGATCCACAAGACGTCTCCACCAGTGTTGAGTTAGCCAAGCTTGGTCTCCTGAACAAGACATGCCGAGACGGACTGGTCAGGCCAACGTGGCTCGTCACCGCCAGCCACTAGCTAGCTGTTCAACACTGGCGACACATTTTCTCGCCTACGATTCACAATTTTACAGCAGAATTATCATATTTCGAAATAGCCTAGAAGGTTAACCTCTTGAGTAAGGCGATATAAACCCTTGAAACACGACTTTTGAATACAGTCGTTTAATAATGATGGCTTAACATTTGACTTAAGGTAGTGAAAGGTCTTCCCTTGACGGTATATATACTGCCAGGTCCATCAACATTTCTGGCAGTGCCGCAGCAAGTAGCATGCATGGTGCTAGCCCAACAGGTGGCTGTGGGGCACAGGGAGCCACTAATCCCAGTCATAATATTTGTGTCAACTCTTGAAAATCAATGCCTTTTGTGATCGGACAGAACACATCACTAAACACATCTCTGTCTTGTTATAACTTCATGATTATCATGACACTCACCTCTGATACGAGCACTGAGGACCTGCTGATGTGGAATGGGCGGCGTAAAACTCCTGGTGTGGTGAAGGAGGAGCAGCCTGACGAGATCCAGTTTAGCTGCACTGCATCCTACGCTCACTCCATCATCACTCGAGGAAAATTCTCCGTAGATATATTTTTGGGTCTGGAGAGTTCCCTTTTGGGGAGCAGTATTCCTTTAGACCCTGTTGGGAGAATGGCAAACTGCCTCACCAACTTGGAACTGCTGTTGTGGATGGTATGTAAAAGTGTGAAGTTGAGCTACAGGCAAAGAAGGCAGGAGGTAGCAGCGGGGCGGCACGTCACACCCCATCACATGTCTACGCCGCACTGAGGTATATTTGGTGCACCCTCAGCGGCCCTGTGGTCGATGGCCAACCACGCGCATCGTCACACACCCGGCATCATGCGTTACTCCCTCACTTTTCTCCCTCTCTCCGGCACTGAAAGTACCATGTTATCAACCGCTACGGCATGTGATGGTGACATGCTACACTACCAGGGGATACAAATGAAACAAGCAGTGCTGAAGCTGGTAACCATGGCAGCGAGAGTGTGGATGGTACACAAAAGGTTGACGATGCCACATGTCTCCATACAAGCCTCCTGCCATCCATGTTCTCATAACCACTTTCGACAAAAAAAAAAAAAAAAATACAACATCCGTGTAAAATGATCTATATATATAACGCAGCTATATGAATGGTCTTCCTTGTCAGGCTCTAGGTGCTATGTTTCCAATTATCAGCAAAATTTCTGCAGTATTGCATTTATTAGACAAATGGTAACATGAAAATATAATGGCCTTGCATATTCTCAAACGGCTTTACGTTTTTGTTTCGGAACGCCATTATTTTCGTCAGTCCTCGACTGTCGTAACCACTCATTCACCAGCGGTGATGGACACCAATAACACCACACAACAGTTACATGAAGGAAACTTTAGTGTTCTCAATTGCTGAACCATACTAAATGACGAACAAGACTAGGTGGCGTACAATGGCAGATGAGGTGACGTTCGATAGCAAGTAATATACAATACTGTGCTGCTGTTGGCTTTACCAGGTCAAAGCCTGGTACAGACCCTGGTTGTGTGGCTGCCCGTTCTCTGGTAGACGAAGCATGGTACAAGGTGATGTATGTAACTGATTATACCAACAGCTACCTATTCCCATTGTCTGTTTTAAAGCCATTTTTTTCGAGTTCTGTTTTGATTACTTAATCATAGCTCCCTCTTGAGAAAGCACATATCTCCTTCCATTTAAATACCTATCAAATCACCTTTAACTGAGTTTGTTCCATGATGTGGTCATAAGAGGCGTCATTAGTTCACAGAGGAATATCCAATAGATAGGCCTCTGGACGCGTTGCCGAGCATCTGGTGTTGCTGTTGAATACTGAATAAGTTTTGGTAAGGCCGAGAACGAAATAGGAAATGGCGGACCTGCCTTCCCGTCTGTGAGTCAGCCTCCTAATGATGATGGATTTTGGTCTGTCCCTTGGGACCAGATCAAAGGTCACGCCACCATATCCAAGGGTAGAACCGCCAAGCTCAGGGGTTTCATGGTTTGGTTGGTGAGACCTTGTATCAGATGTCAGGACCTTATGGAATCTTCTTTACGTTTGTGATCCACTAGTCCCCGGTTCTGTCGAGTCTCATATCAGCTTCGGGAGAGATAAGGGCTGGCCAGCCGTCCCTTGTGCAGTGGTTGACAGCCTAAACTGGTTTACCCAGTGGATAACCTTCCATATGCGGGTGAGGCTAGTCAAATGGGTTGTCTTCGCTTTTACGATTTGCAATGATCTTT
>JAUTXX010006045.1:0-10068 GCA_032273605.1 Panulirus laevicauda
AGAAGGCATATGATAGGGTTGATAGGGATGCTTTGTGGAAGGTCTTAAGAGTATACGGTGTGGGAGGTAAGCTGCTAGAAGCATCGAAAAGTTTTATCAAGGATGTGGTATACCAGAGTCGACGTGCTGTCAGTGGATTCAACCAAGGCATGTGAAACGTCTGGGGTAAACTATGGAAAGGTCTGTGGTACCTGGATGTGGATAGGGAGCTGTGGTTTCGGTGCATTACACGTGACAGCTAGAGACTGAGTGTGAACAAATGTGTCCTTTTTTGTCTGTTTTCCCGGCGCTGCCTTGCTGACGCAGGGGATGGCAATGCTATTTCCTGTGGGGCGTGGTGGCGCCGAAAAGGATGAATGCAAGCGAATATGAATATGTACATGTATATATGACTGTGTATATGTGTGTATATGGGTATATGTTGATATGTATATGTATATGTATGTATATGTACATGTATGGGCGTGTATGTATATGTGTGTGTGTGTATGAATGGATGGATCTTTCTTCGTAAGTTTCCTGGCGCTACCTTGCTAACGCAGGAGGCATCGAATGGGTATAATAAAGAAATACCTTAACCTGAGCTAGGTACTCATCATATCCACTAACCCCAAGAGGTGGATGAACAGCTGGGTTGACTGTAGGCCAACTGCTGCAACCAGATTTTGAACCTATGTGCTCGACCCTTTGATGTGTCACGGACAGGAAGGACCGCTTACCACTACACCACGAAGGTCTATTACAAATTTTTTCCTGATTATCTTTTATTAAGCTGTGTTCTTATGGGTCCCACTTGCTGACATAGTCCAGCGAGATGAGCCTTGCTTTTCCTTCAGAAAACTATTTGACATAGTTCACTGATGGTAGCTATACTGCAGTTCACTGGTGGTAGCTATACTGTAGTTCAATGGTGGCAGCTATACTGCAGTTCACTGGTGGTAGCTATACTGCACTGTAGTTCAATGGTGGCAGCTATACTGCAGTTCACTGGTGGCAGCTATACTGCAGTTCACTGGTGGTAGCTATACTGCAGTTCACTGGTGGCAGCTATACTGCAGTTCACTGGTGGCAGCTATACTGCAGTTCACTGGTGGCAGCTATACTGCAGTTCACTGATGGCAGCTATACTGTAGTTCACTGGTGGCAGCTATACTGCAGTTCACTGATGGGAGTTGTGCTGTGCCTTCCAGGAAACAACAAAGTAAGTTCCAGGTCGTCCGGAAGGTCAAGGTGGTTTTGTCTTTTCCTCAGCAACAAGATTGACGAGGAGATGATCTCTCCAGCCGATCACACCTCCTGCCACACAACCACTTGTCTTAACTCGGGAGTCACATACCAGGTAAGACGTGGGCCTCGTGTCGGCGTCCTTGTCTGCAGTTCAGTTTATAATATTCAGTTTTAATTCAGGAGCTTCTGTCAGGAGGTAGAGTGACACCAGCCTGGCCACAGTCTGGTTCAGAAAACGATATTTTAGTTTAGGTTTAAGCACAAGCTGGTAAACCCACCGTGTTTACCTTAAAGCCACGGGTGAACCTCCGTTCTGGATATACACGATCTTCTAAAAGTTCCAAAGTCCTACAAACTGTGTGTATAGTGGGGTATCCTCCTATGGCTTCAATAGTTACTTTTAATTCATTATAAACCTTGACTTACATTTTCCTAGACTACAGAGTTCTGAAATTTGTGTCCTTATGTCTTTCCTACACCTCCTCACAACATCTCATTCGTTTCCTCATTCTTTTCGCCGCTTTCTATGTTCGGTTCAGTGTCTGGGCACGATGAGATCTCAGGTGCGTGACCGAAGACGCGAACGACGGGAAAATGAGATTATCCGCCATGATACCAGCCAGGGAGGTACTTGGACCCGTCCCCACCCAGCCTGTGGTATACACACGACACCATCCTCCTCCCACAGACACTCAGGCCACGCGTGCAGGGCTGCCTGGGGGGCCGGCCAGCCAGGTCTTAAAAGCAGAGGAAGATAATCGAGCCCAAATGACAGACAAGAGACCGTCCTAAAACCTGACGGGGAACAAAGGTCTTTAAAACCATCTTCCCTCACCATGGTGAGGCTAGACCTAGGGCCACACATGCCTGGCCAACACAACACCAGCAGGAGGAGGCAGTAACCAAAGTCTGGCCAGCAATGCCAGGGTGAGAGACGTGGGAACAAAACTCTGGCCAACACAACACGACCACATCATTCATCCATAAGACGGTCGTGAGGGAGAGGAACTCTCTGATCTCCAGGTCCATGCATCATGCAGGCTCTCACTCATGACCAGATATCGAGAGTGTAGAGATGGTGAGAGGGGAGGCGTCCACCGGTGAGAGAGTGTGTGTGTGTGTGGTGGCCAAGGTCCGGGGTGAGAGCAGGTGTGGGGAGGACGTGCGGTGATGGCCCAGTGTATGGCCACCCAACAGCCTGGCTCCTGTTGCTCTTATCAACAGGGCTCCGGCAACAGGGGCTCTATTATGTAAGTGTTACTGTTAGTATCAGTAAAGTTACCTTTGCAACAATTGTATGAGAGAAGACACTGTTGATGGATAAGAGAACTCTAGATTTCAGAGATACGATGGTAATCCAGAATTAATTGTGTGTGAGCAGGTCTCTCTGATCAATCTGGATGATGAAGACAATGGAAGTTAACAGTATGGAGTATTTACTTGTCAGTTGTCCACGGTAGATTTTGTTATATTTGTACAAAAAATAAGAATCTAGTTGACACTCGTGCCTGTGGCGGAGGTCGTCCACAGGAGACCGTAAGATATGACTGTTATCCATAACGTGCTGGCTGGCTGGCTGGCTGGCTGGCTGGCTGGCTGGCTGGTTGGCTGGCTGGCTGGCTGGCTAACTGGCTGGCTGGCTGGCTGGCTGGCTGACTGGCTGGCTGCCTGGCTGGCTGACTGGTTGGATGGCTGGCTGACTGGCTGGCTGGCTGGCTGGTTGCCTGGCTGGCTGGCTGGCTGACTGGCTGGCTGCCTGGCTGGCTGGCTGGTGAGATGAAGGTTGTAATGTGGGAACACTGGCTCTGGGGACGATGTGGTCGTTGTCATGCTGAACACACAACCTGAATTGCTGGGTAGAGTACAGTACGTGTTGTACATTATTTATAACTCCAGCATTCACCAAGGACTGGTATTACACACACACACACACACACACACACACGGCAGTAATGGGAACGCTTGGCTTGGTGATGGGGAGTCACGAAGATACAAGTTTGTAGAGTGTATACAGGAAGATGTCCTACGCCATCATGACAGTGAACATACTAGGATCAGAAAGACTGATACATTATCATTACCTGATCTTATCTTCACGCATACTAACATGAATATTGAGAATATCATAATAGTACAAGAACGGGAAAAGTGATCCTGTAGTTTAAATATGTAGTAAATGAGGATGTTAAAGCAGCACAAGTGAGACAAGACATTTAAAGAGGATATAAGATCGTGAAAATTAGAAAATCCTCAACAATATTTTTGGTAACTTTGGGAAATGGAGTTCAGTCGCCAGGAACCAGGGCTCTGTGGTGTGAGGTTCTGTAAAGAAAAGAGTAGAAATGTTGAAACCTCTAGCTTTCGATATAGATGGAATAGTAAGAAAGAGGAAAGATTGGTTTACTAAAAGATGTCAAAAAAGTAAAGAAGCTTCGAGATATTAAGTAGCAAACATATAGACGGCAGTCCAGACCGCCACATTTGCAAGGTATAAGGGAGCAAGGAACGAGTATAGCAATATAAGGAAATAAAAAAAAAGAAACTTTGAACGGAATATCATAGACGAAGCAGGAGACAACCCAAAACTTTTCCATAGATTCATGAAGAATCAGTTGTTAGTTACAGAACAGCTAATATGGCTGAGGGATTCAGAGGGAAGGGTTGTAGAGGATAATGTAAGGATATGTGAGGAACTGAATGACAAGTTGAAGTGTTATGATAGTGAAGGGACACTGTAGCCCCAATACCAGAGATGGAGTGGGGAAGGAGGAGGTTTTAGAAAATATTATTTATTTGTTGAATGCATTCGATGACACAGTGGCAGATGTAAAGTGTTTTGTTCAGGGTGGTGTGCAAAGTGAGAAGGGTCAGGGAGAATAGTTTGATTAAGGGCGAAGAGGTAGTGAAAGCTTTGTGGAAGATGAAATCCAGCAAGGCGGCGGGTTTGGATGGCATTGCAGTAGAATCTATTAAGGGGGTGACTGTGTTGTTGACCGCTAAGTAAGGATATTCAATGTATGCATGGATCATGGTGAAGTGCCTGAGGATGAGATATATAGAAAAGACTCTCGAAGTTTTGATAGGTCTTGACCCACACCAGGTTAGTTAGTGGTCCTGATGAAATTCGTCCACATATTCTGCAGATGTGTGCAAACGCACTTCACAAACCACTTGAAATGCTGCTCAAAATGTTAGTGATAAATCATGATATCCCAAGGGAGTTAAAAGGGCAATTGTCATACCCATCTTTAAGAAAGGAAACCTGGAAGAGGTGCTGGACAACAGATCAGTTTCCTTGGCAAGTGTAGTGTGTAAGGTACTGGAAAAGATGATCAGAAAGCAAATAATTTACTTCCTGCAGGGGAAGAACTATCTAAGTGAGAAACAACATGGTTTCAGGGAAAGAAGGTCATGCATCACGAACCTCTTAAATTTCTGCCTTAAACAGAAGGGAAGGCTTGGACGAATGATTGTATTTGGACTACCAGAAAGCATTTGACTCTACACCACCTGGCTGGCTGATGAAAAAGCTGGATCACCAGGCAGGAGTAAGGGAGAGATTACTTAAATGGATTGAGGAAGGGGTCAGGTGGTCGTGTGTTGGCCCCTCCCCAGTACCACAGCGAAGTCAAGAAAATCCCGTCGCCTGCCCTTGGAGCAACTCATTAGGTGCTGGGAGGTTTGTCAGGAGGTGTTGGATGAAGGTAGGTATGTCATGATGGGTGACTACCTAGCCCTATAGACATAATGTCTCCCCAGTATTTCCATCCCTCTGGCTGGAGTGGTGGCGGCCTTTGTGCCTGGTATAATGGTTGCAGTAACACCTAACCCATGTACCATGTTGTTACCCTCTCTGCTCCTAACACTGCGATCCACATTATCAACGGTGTATTGAAGGCGATAATGGGAAACTTTATGTCTTTCTACTCCTACCACACCAGTCCACGAGTGTCTGTTCTTTTTCCACTACAACATACATCCTGGTCTGATGCTGCCTGAATCAATTTGTATTCTGCAGGTGATGGTAGAGCAGGTGACTCCTGTTCTGCAGGTGATGGTAGAGCAGGTGACTCCTGTTCTGCAGGTGATGGTAGGGCTGGTGACTCCTGTTCTACAGGTGATGGTAGGGCTGGTGACTCCTCTCAGAACACCTTCTGTTTTGAGTGATGATAAATTCTATATTCCCCTCGTCACATATACACCTTCCATACGTGACTTCCTCAGATGCTGTGCTGATCTAAACTTCTCGAGGTTCCTTTGCCTGTAAGACTCCCTCACACACTGTTGTGTTGTTATTGTCCATTAGAAGGTGACTGACCACACGACATATAGGCCTCGGTCTTTATCATTCCTCAGTGTGAAGACTGGTCATTATATTTCATAATACTGATTATGAAAATTCGTTCATTAAAAGAGATTCTGTTAATAAAGAATCTATTGTGAATCACAGAAACTTTGAATGAACAAAGTTATGCCACGGTAAAGTGACTCGCTGGAGCACGGCTGAGCCAGCATAACTATGCCTCCATACCTGACTGGAACTTGAAGATGAGATAACCATCATTTTATATTCTAAGTGTCGACAGAATTTAACGTGATGATGGTATACTATAAGGTCTAGTTTCAACAATTTCTCAGTCAAGATACATTCAGTGCTCAGTCTTGAACTTAGATATATTCCAGTAAACATATCAATCTACATTTTATAGTAAGTTCTTCCACGTCCCATTGGAGTAATTATATGCAATTTGTTTTGGTTATAATCCTCGTTCTCTTGGACTATTAATAGTTCTCCCCACTATCGTGTTATCTAATATCGTACGTAGATAAAAAGTTATCCTAATCATCATCTCCAGTCCCTAAGTGCTACTTGTCAATAATACAATAATCCATTAAGAAAAAAGTCTTTAAAATTCTACAGCTGAACAGATTTCGGTATTAAGAATTTATTTTCTTATTTGTTAAACTAGATTTTATTTGTTTAGGTACACAAAACTAAGAATTTCTCTAACATCGCAGGAGTAAGGTACATATGTAGAGGTAGCTGGAGGCAAAAGATCGATATATGAAGGCAACGGGCGAGCCTGAGTGGACGCAGGTGTGTGTGTGTGTGTGTGTGTGTGTGTAAAATGTGACTTAGTTTACAGGATCCAATATGTTACTGATCATTACATATGGAAAATTAGCGAGATCAATACATGATGCACATGATGTCTACTTACCTCAACGTATGGTATATTTTGGATATAATGTCATTATGTCTTCAAGGATATGTTCAGCCGTGAAATAGTCAAACTGTCGAAACCACTAGCAGTAGATCGGATACTGATCATAAGACTCGCTAATATGTCACCTTGTGTTCATCGGGTGCACAGCATATTTCTCACTACTTACCACATATAGCTGTAACCTCGGCATGTTCTAGTTTTAGAATATCATATAGTCTAGTACAGATCCGGTGTCTTTCATACTATTCAAACCTAAAAAGATTATCGCACATAATACTTAAGTCTACCTTCAACATCAGGAAACATTGATCTGAAAATGGTCGTTGAAGGGATGGCTTAAACGTTATAATTTTGAATCAGCGTCAAGCTTCAATCCTTCTTTAGAAAATTGACTTTCTATTTTCTGTGTTATCGTTCTGTTAGTCTAATAAAGCTGAGGGATTCCAGTGATCTAGCTAGCCCACGTTAATTTTAGCCCACATTTGAGGTATCAGTTATCGTCTGTGTGCCATTACTGGCACAGGTCGGGAGTGTGTGTTGTATATATGTGATGAATCATCGTCTCGCCATCAGTCAACTTAAGAGTTGCTATACTAAGGATGGACCAAGTCGACAAATATCTCTTTTATCTGTATGTATGTATTGACTACTGACGGTACAAATCATTGAATAAGAACTCAGCAATTGTCTTATCGTTAATAAATGACCGTTATGTCGCCAACAATGTAGGCCGAGATCACAACGAGATGTCGGTAAGGCAGAAGTTTTGGCCAACCATATAACCAGGCGGCAATTTCGATGGTTTACACTATGTTATTCTGGTACATATTGAAAATCTTGGCATAAAGCAAGTCCACAAAACAGTTCATGAACGCAGAGGTGGCATCATCACCCAGAAGACATGTGAATACCGTGTTGATTTTAGCGCTTACTGCTATCTTACGAATACACTTCCTCCACATGCTTTATATTCTTGGTTAAGATAATGACCTTATCACTTGTTTCTTGACTGTTTTATTATTTTTGTTTCTTCTCTCATTTCATAAGGAAGGAACAATACATAGTGTACATATGATGAGAGTCTATGCTTGGGAGACCGCTCCGGTGAGAGAGCTATGGAGAAATATCATTTTAATTTGGTTACGAATCTTTTCCTTTTTATCAAACATTGTTCTCCCAGCTCATCTGAATATGATTAAGGCAATCTGGATGGCATACACTGTGTTATTCAGGTAAATATCGAGTAAGTTCCGCATATTTCGGGAGTTTGCTGCACAGATAAGACCATTCACCTATCCATAGTTATTCAATCCATGCATACCTACATTGCCTAGTCAGTCCAGTAGGTGGGAGCGACGGTACATTCGTGAGGTGCGCACAAGCCTGTAGGATGGGGATAATGTGCAACGTGGATCATGTGTGTCGAAATGTTCAGGACGTCTGACTCGCATTCCATGATACTGACATGTGAATCATCAGGTGTTCTGGGTTGTCTTATTACCTCGTGTGTGAACCTGCTGGGTTTTGGATGAAACAGGATTTCATGTCTCATTGTCTTTCGAGTTTGCATCTTGTGAAAAAGTTTGTTTTTGTTTGCTCCGCCTTACATTTGTTCATGTAAAACTCATAGATTGTAGTTTGTTAGGCGAGCAACTGGTATTTGCGAGTCTCCTGATTGTAGCGTTACTTGACACCTGTGTATGAATAGCGATTATAAGATATACAGAACATTTTGCACCATTACATTTTGCATTACATTACATATTATAACGCCCTGGGGACATATAGCATAAGGTATACTCGACATATCACTCTACTTGAAGCCCTATGGATGTTCATCTATAGATAAGCAAGACATTTTACAATACCCATCATGACGCCCTCTGGGCGTTCATCCAAAAATACTTCTATAAGCAAGTTCACGACCATATCTGGTATTTCAACTGTGGGAGAAAGAAAATATTTTTAAACATTATCTTTTCAACAAGAATTGTTGCAGAACAATATATAATAATTCTGTCATTTGACATATTAAAACAATCTATCTATAGATAACTTTATAAAAAATATATTTCGTATATAATGTAATAGATAGAATGATATAAAAAAGTATAATTATTGATTCGGAGAAAGCAATGCACATTTGTAATAGTAGTTGTAGTTATTATGATTATTTAGGATTAATTGACGGTTTATGTGGGTGAGCATGACAACTTGGGGAAATCCAGAGATCTTGTAAGAACGTACTTATTGCTAATGGGATTGTCTCAAAGTTGATGAGTGTGTGCAGTCTATCGATTTCTTTTTTTCTTCTTTCTCCTTGCCATTTTCCCTTAGCTAAATAGCGCCAGGTACGGATGACGACCTCACTCAGTTCCCTCTGTTCCTTCATTTAGAGAGTTAATACAGGAGAGAATTTCCATATCCTTCTCCCCAGTGCACACACACAGCCCCGTCCCTCCCAGCTGCCCTCTGCACCAGATGTATAGTTGGTTGGTTGGTTGGTTGGTTGGTTATTTGTGGTTTATGACTATCAACCGCCAGGGTCAATAGAGTCGTCAGCTTCAAGTTATAAACACCAATCAAAATCCTTGAACACTATATTTTCCTTTCGTTTTCTTAATGAAGTTTGTGGGTAAAACTTCGTCGGTCACAAGCTTGACACAGACTGTTGTCAGTGACAGCCCATTGTCTGGTGGCACGTTACTGACGTGGGTTGGGTGTAGGTGTTTGGAGTGCCATTACACGCACAGTTCGGGTGTGTGTTCTCAAGTGTGCCATTGCCGGCACAGAACTGATAGAAATAGAAAGTTCAGAGAAGAGCATCAAAGATGGTACAGGAATTACGAAAGTCAGCTTTCAAGTGAAGACCAAAGGCCTTGAATTGTCCACCATGGTAGAAAGTGCGTTGTGACCTGATCACAATATTCAAGCTTTTAAACTAGTTTGCTGAATCTGTTTGTTTCAGTTTTAAACCTTTATGTAAACACGGATAAAGCACTTCAGTGATAGGATGGGTATAGTGGACATACCTAGTAGTGGAGGAGGATAGTATGGGGATACAGTGGGTCTGTACAGAACGTGGAGACAGGAAAGTTCACAAGTGGATCCAGAGACCCAGATGGTCCTCATGCCGTCACAGAAGGAGGCAGGTCTAGCGTACATCAAATGCAGGACTTCAAGTTCGATGATTATTTCTATGGAGTAAGATTAGTGGATGAGTGGAATATATGTTTGCGAGATGATGAATACAGACGTTAAAAAGTTTTACCATGAAAAAGTTAAGTATATAGAAGTTCAACAGTTTTGCTATAGCAGAAAATGTTGAAGTGATGAAGCCCTGCTCAGATGAGGCTTCATTCATATGTTGAAGTTGGAGAAAAGTTTGGTCCAAGTGATTACAGACAAATCACTTTTGAAGTAACTTTCCACACAGCCAATAACGCTGGTCAACACGAAAGCTGCAAACAAGAATTACCAGATTTTAGATTTGCAAATATCAGTGGTCTTCACATTGCTCTTGAAGGCAATCTTGGGTTGATATCCTTAATGACGTATCTTGGAAAAGTTTCAGTAATACTTTCAAAGTAGTGGAGGGAACATATGACTCAAT
>JAUTXX010006056.1:0-10067 GCA_032273605.1 Panulirus laevicauda
ACAAGTTGTAGAACATATACATCATACTCCACTTGTCATGATTCACAAGTTGTAGAACATATACATCATACTCCACTTGTCATGATTCACAAGTTGTAGAACATATACATCATACTCCACTAGTCATGATTCACAAGTTGTAGAACATATACATCATACTCCACTTGTCATGATTCACAAGAAACTGACAAGTGCGCACCTCCTGCAAATAAACAAGAAATTTAAAAAAAATGATTTCATTTTGTCTTTTATATTATGAGAACAGGTTCATAGTAGAACAGGTTTGTGGTAGAACAGGTTCATAGTACGTCAGGTTTATAGTAGAACAGGTTCATAGAACAAGTTCATAGTAGAACAGGTTATAGTGTGATCAGAAATGTCTAAAACATTTTTAATGACTCATTAAAGTTTACCAACTATACGTTTATACGTTGTAGGTCATGGTACCATACTGGAAATGTTTGTAGGTTTGTAGCTCATGGTACCATACTGGAAATGTCTAAGTTTGTAGCTCATGGTACCATACTGGAAATGTCTGTAGGTTTGTAGCTCATGGTACCATACTGGAAATGTCTGTAGGTTTGTAGCTCATGGTACCATACTGGAAATGTTTGTAGGTTTGTAGCTCATGGTACCATACTGGAAATGTCTGTAGGTTTGTAGCTCATGGTACCATACTGGACATGTCTGTAGGTTTGCTTAATGTATGCATAGATCAGGAAATATAATTGAGTCTGTGTCAATGTGGAGGTTGACCTGAGAAAGCTTTGTGATCAGTGTGTGGAAACAGTGGTACCCTGCCTGCCCAGCCTGGCTGCCCCACCCACGCCCGGTACACGCCACACAGTGACCGGGAATGAGCCAATTGTGTGGTAGTGATTAAGGGAATATCCCACTTGTGTGTTTACTGGTGATATCACACTGCGACCCCGGGTACATTCTTGATAGTGGGCGTGAAGAATAACATTCTGATCCAACTAAAGCTGAAACAACGATACGACAAGACAGGAACCAAAGATGGTACACACACGGTACACTGACGCTGGCTCAGTCCCCAGCCCTCACCTGAAGATTCCCCCTCCTCCCTCCCATGTCCCCAGCCCTCACCTGAAGATTCCTCTCCCTCCTCCCAAGTTTTTCTAGGCCAGGTTAGGTTAGATATGGTCAAGTTATGTTGGGGTATAAACCTAACTTAACCTGATCTAACGTAACATAGAGCAATGTCGGGAGATGGGGGGTGGGGAAGGGGAGGTAATCTTCAGGTGATTCATCTTGGGATAATCATTGACTGGTGAGGTGTCTTGCTCTGTCCCAAGATGTCTAACATGCAGGAGAAGCTGTCTATCGCTGCTGTTGTGATGCCACGTAAATTCATAATCCATTTAGATACCAAACCTCCTTCACTTGCCAGCAAGGATTTACACTACATCAAACGCCTGAGAGGTAGCGTTTCCAGTGTAAACTACTGTACCAATATATTGGGATTACATGGTTATTTCAAGCGTTATTATAATAACAGTAACACTGAGAGAGAGAAATTCAGTAGGGTTATACATGTGCCTCAGAAGTTCTTCATGACTTAAGGTGTGACCTTGTATAAGAAGAGGTTGGGAATCAGTGGCATTGTAGGGGAATGAGAAAGTTTGTTTGAAGGATAAGGAGAACGTTTGTTTGTAGGGGAAGGGGAACGTTTGTTTGTAGGGGAAGGAGAACCTTTGTTTGTAGAAGGGGAACGTTTGTTTGTAGGGGGAGAACGTTTGTATGTACGGGAAGGGGAACGTTTGTTTGCAGGGAAGGGAAACTTGTGTGTCTGTAGGGGAACGGGAACTTGTGTATGTAGCAAGTAAACCGTTTGTAGGGGGAAGAAGACTTGTGTGTGTGTATCAGAGAAAGTGGACCTTGTGTTTGCTAACCTAACCTAACCTAACCTAACCTAACCTAACCTAACCTAGTGCTGGAGATCAGGACTGGTGCTGGAGGCCAGGGTAGGGGACCTGGTCTGGAGACTAGGGCTGGAGACCATGGCCAGAGACCTGGCCTGGAGGCCTGGGGTGGATGTGAGGCCAGGTCTGGAGACTCAAGGGTCCTACCGTTGTGGTCAAGGGTTAAACCTTACCTTTACGTTTTACATTCTGGGCAAACCTTTTCCAGGTATTTCTGTGGTTTATCGTTAATTCGTTGATAAAGTATAGCGAGGCTGTGAAGTATTTTTGATAAAGTGTTGTTGGGCAAGAATAGAGTTTATAAGAGGACGAGTTCTATAGGAGAGAGTGAGAGCGTGGGTGTTACAGAAAACATGTTTTGAAAATAGATATGAAATATTTGTTAGCGAACTTGTAATATCTTCACTGGAAGTATACTGCCATGTTGATGTCAATTTTAAAAATTTTTCTTGCAGAAATTTTGTTACGTAAGTTAGTTTTGCTGCGAGGCTTCGAGTAAGTTTGTACTGTTGGTTATATTGAATGATGTAGCAGTCGTCCAATGTATATGGCTTCACGAACATGGTGTAGTTTTATTATTAATGAAGGTGAGGGTTGGTATGTTAATGTATTCTTATCAGTTTGACAGAAATATGAATGAATGAGAGAATCATGAAAGAAGCAGACTTGAAGACCACGAGATCTTAAAAGCAGATAACGAATATTGAACCAGGCAGTGTATGTGAGCAGCAAGTTTGAGGGAATCTGTTCATGTAATTAAGCCACAAGAAATGTGAGTCAGTGGCAGTAACCAGCCGGAGATACAATAAACATAGCGACATACAAACTACCCAAGACCAAGACGGATGGGCTCAGTGAAGGTCTGATAAAGACGGAAATTACTGACTACTTCACACAAACTGGAACCAACAGTCATCTGGTCTGATGACTTCAGCTTTGACTTGTGGAACAGGATAAAGGGAACAGATGATTGATGCTGATATAAACACATATCAGCAAACAATACTTCGCTGGACGAAAAGGAACAGTCAAGAGAGATGATGACAATATGTGAAACATTTAATGTACCACGGATTAACAACAAACCAACGAGAAATAACAACACCATTGACTCTCTACAGATGACACGACACTCATCACAGACATTGAGGTTAGCAGACCCCGCACCTCAGATCACAACATTGAAGTAGCCTCTAGTTATGATGGAGACTGACGGAATACTGTAATGGGAGATGTAAAAGGTCTAAACAACATTTATCTGTAATGTAACAATAAATTAGAACATTAATCTGACAGTAAAATACATGAAATTAATACCATACTGAAGGAAATATAGTAGTTTACAAAGGAAGATACCAAGAGACAGAAAACAGTGTGTATGAAGAGGATGGAAGAAAACGATGAGGTGTGCAGTAAGCAGATATAAGATAGATGAACCAGACACTTTCATAAACGTATCTGTTTTAACGGCACCTTCCCCTCCAGCAACCTCTTCTAAACGTTGGCACCTCAACAAAGCTGACTGGAGTAAGTTACGAAAATTCTTTTCTGACTTTCCTTGGATGAGTTGTGTCTTGTGTGGTGATGCTACTGTCTACACCAGACGCATAGCAGAGGTTGTTATTACGGGTATGGAAGCAGTTGTTCCCTCCTCCTCCAAGACGACCTCGTCTTCCAAACCATGATTCGACTGCTCCTGTTCTGAGGCCATTCAGGCAGGGCATCAGGCATGTCGGGCTTGGAAAGCTTTCCTTCCGATCTTAAATTCAGCATTCATCACAGCCCGTAGTCATTAAAAGTACGTTGTCCGTGAGGCAAAACGTTCCTTTATTCAGAGGAAGTGTGATAACCTCTCCTCTTCATCCGCTGATGGGTCTTTCTGGACTATGCCGAAGGGCATCACTAACAACTTCTTTCGCTTGTGACGGTACTGTAGCTGTCTCTCCCGTAGACAAAGCAACTATCTTTGGTTCCCGTTTCTCCTCTAACTCCATCTTAGATGACTCTAGCATTCCTGTACTCTCTGATGCTCCTCTTTCTAATCCTATGCTCCTCCCCGTAATCTCTTTTCGGACTGTCCGAAAGGCGCTTCTTTCTGGACACGAGCAATGCTTATGGTCCTGATGGCATCCATCCCCGAGTACTGAATGTGCCTCTGAACTTGCACCTGTGCTTGTTCTTCTGTTCTGTGTCTGCTTACAAACCAAAACTTTAGCTTCTGTTTAGAAGCAGGCGTTGGTACATCCAACCCCTAAGAAGGGTGACCATGCTGACCCCTCTATCTATCGTCCTATTGCATTGACATCCACCATTTCCGAAGTCTTTGAATCCATCCTCATCTCTCATATCGATACTCAGACATCGTGAATCTCACAATGTTCTCTCTGATCACCAGTATGGCTTCCGTGAGGCGAGATCTTCTGGTGATACTCTTTCCTATCTTACTAACGTCTGGTCATCATCCCTGAAGATTTTAGGGAATTCCATGCCGTTACTCTTGATATATTCAAAACTTTTTTCAGCGTGTGGCATCAGGGTCTCATCTCTGAACTTCCCTCATCTGGCATCCCTCCCTCACTTTGATTCCTCTCAAGCCGATTTATCTCCATGGTTGTTGATGGATCAGCCTTTCCCCTTTATCCATCAGCAGTGGTGTCTCTCAAGGTTTTGTCCTGTGTCCTACACGTTTTCTTTTTATAAGCGGTTTCCTTTTTTCCACAAATAACCATACGCCTTGTTACGTTGACAAGTCAACACTGCATTCTTCTACATCCCTCAATTCTGCTCCTCCTTCTCTCACTCGATTTGCATCTCGTCTTGACACAACTTTCCGAATAAACTCAGACTTGGACAGGATGTCTCAGTGGTGTAGACGAAATCTGGTTAAGTGTAATGCCTCCAAGACCGAGTTATTGCCCATCTCTCGAGAGTTCCTCACAACTTTCCTCTCTCCGTCGACGGTTTTAAGATTCCACCTCTTGACTCAGTGAACATACTTGGTATCAATACAACTTCCTTTATATCTTGGAAATCCCACATTACGGAAATAACTAAGTCTGCCTCTATGAAAATGGGGGTCTTGTTTAGATGTCGAAATTTCTTTTCTTCTGAACAGTTGTTCCGTTTATACAAAGAATTAATCCGTCCTTGTACTGCTCTCACAACATTAATGGTTGTAGCTCTGCAACCTTACCGTAGTGGTGGTTCACTTTCCCTCTTCTATCGGTATTATTGTGGTTTTTGCTCCCGAGATCTGGCTACCTGTATGGCCGCTGGCAACTGAAGGGTGACCCGTTTAGATAACTGTTTCTTTCCATACCCTTCAAAACTTTGCCTCTCTCTATCCTCTCTATCTTTCCCAGTAGCTATGGCATGACACATTTTGAAATACAAATGTTTTGCTTCCTCCAGAATTCATAAATACTTTTACATGTTTCTCTTTTATCCCTCTCATTAACCTCTCTAAGGAGCCTCCAACGTGAACAAAAGAATTACTGTGTTAGTGTGAGATGGGTCGGTCAGCGGCAGCTCAGGTACTGACACTGACCACGGAGCATCAGTCATGTGTCAACAGTCACTTGTATCCTGGACACCAGTGTGTCACATCCACTTACATCCACCAGCAGGAAAGCATTAAACTGACTCGTTACGAAAGATGAGGTATTTTGGCAAAATGATAAGTGGCATATCCTCGCAAAGGAGCTTTTCTCTGTGCTGGCGCAGTGCTCATTAATTGGTACGATGATTAAGGGAATGAACTTGAATCATGATCGGATTCATCAAACGTTCATCCCTAATTCTATGAAGACGGGATCGAAACTCATGTGAGGTTGGCCTTAGCCCTTAGAGTGTGGGTTTCTCTTCTGATGATAGGATCTGAACCCATGAGCAGCTGGTCTTACTAAGGCCCTAATAACAGGATCTGATCCCTGTGTAGCTCGTTATTAATCTGTCAGTTTGAGCATCTCTGATGACAAGGGATCTGCTCTTATTTATTGCTGGTCTTGCATCTCACAGTGGAAGCCTCCTTCTCTGATGAGAGGGGATCCAGTTCCATTTATAGTCTCGTATGATGTGGGAACCTGTGTTTCAGGAACTGGATGCAACATGTCAGTGGCAAGAATTCCAGGCTTAACGCCAGGGTTAAGGAGCCTCGAAACTCATGCTTCAGCTGCTGTCGTTAAAGCTATGAATTATATGAATGATATAGAGGAACTCTGGGACTTATACATGTAGAGTCAGCAGTCAATTGTACACGTCTGTAGAATGTATGGAGGCGTAGATTTGACATTACAGTTAACAGCTTAGCTCTGTATATCACAGTTGGTGCAACCTTATACTCTTGACCAGGACGGTACGACCATTGAGCACGACGGTACGACCATTGAGCACGACGGTACGACCATCGAGCACGACGATGCGACCATTGAGCACGACTGTTCGACCATTGAGCACGACAGTACGACCATCGAGCACGACGGTACGACCATTGAGCACGACGGTGCGACCATTGAGCACGACAGTACGACCCTTGGGTACAATGTCCTGGTCTTTGACTTTACCGTTAAGGATGAGGTCAACAGCCATAGCCACAGGTGGTACCGTTGTGCGGCGGGTGTTAACTATGTAAGGTGTGTACCTACAGTGATTCATCATGACTCAGTGTTGAGCACATCATGTAACACACTAACGCACCTCCATAATTTGATGTTGTTCCCACTATCCTGAGACACTGTTAACCTCTTGTTTACCCAGAAGGTATTCCAAGGTTTCATCACACCTCAGAGTACACCACCACCTCCTGCTGTGACCCATCAACCTGTTGATGGTAGCACACAACGTCACCAGGACACAGCAACACCGGGACACAGTAGCACCAAGACATGGCAACACCGGGACACAGCAAGCACTGGGACACAACGTCACCAGGACACAGCAACACCGGGACACAGTTGCATTGGGACACAGCAGCACGGGGACACAGCGTCACCGGGACACAGTTACCGGGACATAGCAGCACCGGGACAAAGTGGCATCGGGATACAGCAGCACTGGGACACAGCAGCACCGGGACACAGCAATATCGGGACGCAGCAGTACCAGGACACAGCAGCACCGGGACACAGCAATACCGGGACACAGCAATACCAGGACACAGCAGTACCTACAATACACTATCAGGCAGGACTAAGGTTAATTAGCCAACACTTGTGGTGTTGGTAGAGTTACTTTGCCACAAACTCAGTAAGATACGTCGCCACTAACACAATGAGATACACGGCCACTAACACAGTGAGATACGTGGCTACTAACACTGAGATATACGGCCACTTATACATGAGATACGTGGCCACTTATACGATGAGACACATAGCTACTTATACAGAGATGCGTGGCAACGAACACAGTGAGATACGTGGCCACTAGCACAGTGACGTACGTGGCTACTAGCACAGTAAGGTACGTGGTCACTTATAGTGAGATACATGGCCACTAACACAGTGAGATACGTGGACACTAACACAGTGAGATACGTGGCCACTAACACGGTGAGATGCGTGGACACTAACACAGAGAGATACGTGGCCACTAACACAAATAGAGGCAGCAGGTCCTGGCGGTGGGATGGAACGTTTGGAGGAAGATAGGTGGGCGTTTACCAGAGATTCCTATGCTGCTGTGGATGAGGCTTTACTTGCTACACCAGACACGGACAGTTTCATGGAGATGTACGCACGATTTGTAGAGATATGTAGGAAGACTGTAGTATGAATGTTCTCATTTTCATTACTGGAAAATATAATTTCTTATCAATAATTTTGAGCTTATTAATTTCATAATTCCCAAGTCATTAATTGAGTCTTTTTAACAGATGTCCTAGTTTGCTAGGAAAATTTCCAGCCCCTTTTAGTTATCTTTTGTGTAAACAAAAGATAGAAAGGTTTTGTTCTTTCTCCCATGTCTAAAGGGATATAAAGTACCTTCATTCCTCTGTTTTCTACAATATTTTCAAGTCCATTTCTCAAAACCCACTTAATCTGCTTATTCCCTATTATTCATGCTTATGCCATTGACCCATATTTCACTTTCTCACTTTTTTAAACAAAGAAGTTATACACCATTCTTTTTTTATTGTAAAGTGTATTGTGTGCTACTGCATGTGAAGAGCCTCAAAAACTGAAGACTGTGATGAGAAATGAATATGCAATATTAACTATTCTTCATCCTTATTCTGAATGCTTTCAGATTCTTTTGTATCTGAAGCCAGTGTCTCAGCTTCCCCAGTCAAGAAAGTTCATAGTTCTGAAGGTAAAAATACTCATCAAAAATTTGGATTAGGATAGGGGTACAGTTTTGAGTACATTTGAAATTGCAACTGAGTCTTATTGGAGAGATTGATAATCTCTTCATATATAATGAATTGTGCAGTGTTTTATATGGAAGATCTATTCATTACATAATAGAAATATGTATTAAAGTTTCCTTGTTTCCCTTCTTTAGAACCTCCAAACTTAGAAGTAGAAGAGGACACTACTGATACTTGGGCTGAAGGAGCAGAGAATTCATGTGTTCAAGAGTCTTCTGCAGAAATCATCAATTGTGGCTGTGGATCTACTGAGGAGGAGGGACTCATGCTGCAGGTGTTTTGTTTACCAGATTAACTCCTATTATAGTTAGGAAAAAAAATGTTTGATAAAAGTTTGATACACCTTTATATCACCACAGCATCTTCATATGAATGATAAGACTTTATTACTACCATATGTTTAATTCAGAAGTTAGTCACTTATTTCATACATTTAACCCTGTAGTGTGATGTATGTCTGTGCTGGCAACATGGTGCTTGTTACAACATAGTTGGGGAAGACCAGGTACCAGACAAATACATTTGCTCCCTTTGTGACCATCCAAAGCTGGAACGATCCTCACACAAGTTCAGGCATCACCAGGACTGGCTCAAGGAAGGCCGTCTACCAAGGTTAGTAGGGAAAGGTATTGTACAGTTAATAATGGTAAGGATTTTTAACCCTTTAATTTCTTAGAACATACAAGTTTGTCTGCTTGGGAAATGCCATGAATGTACTTTTACACACCTACATTTCTTGTACAATTTCAAGACAGAATTCTTGAGAAGAGTATGGATGGGGTTGACACAGATATGGGTATTGAATGTCTCCATAACACATATCTTTTGAGACTCTGTTAAGTCACTCTCCAGACTTCAGAGAGAGGAAGTGGAGTTCTAATGTTGGTGACATCACCTTAGATTTCACCATTTAGATGTAATTTTCTTGATAAAGTATATTCATAGATTATGAATTGATTTTATTGTTATGATAGAATAAATACTAAATAATAATAATTCCATGATTTAGCAAAGGAGCAGGATATATTAGTTTGAGCGTGAGTCTGTGAAGAACCTGGAGGAAGTGAAGTGTTTTGGGTGGACATAGCAGAATATGGGACTGTAGGAAGTGAAGTAAACCATAGGGTGGATGAGGGAACTAAGGGGACAAAGATACCCAGTGGTACAGTTTACTGTGGAAGAAGAAGAGATAGACCTAAATTATACTTAGTTCTGTTCCCCTACTGAAGTATGTAATTCACCCAGGCATATGATCTCCTTACAATCCAGACAGTGTAACAATTGCTGATTTTACTTGTAAGTGTATAATGCATACTGATGTGACTTTTGGTATTAGTATTAGAAATTTCTTACTCTTGGAACTTAGAAATATATTTACCCAAACTTGTTCTTCAGGTTTTCATTTTCTCGAACCCTTGGTGATGCCCGGTTGGAAGCCTGTATACGAAGGGGTCATGAACTTACTGCCAATGTGCTGCAGTTATCACAAGTTCTGCATTCCCTCAGACTTAAACTTCATATTGCTAAGTATGATTTATGATATATTAATGTTCTTACACAATTTACCATAATACTTTATCATGATATTTAATATTCAAGAATCCTTTCACACCAAAATCATCGCTTTTAGAGGGTGTTGGGTTAATGGATATATATATATATATGGGTTATTAAGAAAATTATCCCTGAGGATAGGGGAGAAAGAATACTTCCCACGTATTCCCTGCGTGTCGTAGAAGGCGACTAAAAGGGAAGGG
>JAUTXX010006067.1:0-10067 GCA_032273605.1 Panulirus laevicauda
GTGTATGTATATACATGTGTATGTGGGTGGGTTGGGCCATTCTTTCGTCTGTTTCCTTGCGCTACCTCGCGAACGCGGGAGACAGCAAAAAACATAAAAAATATATATATATATATATTTAGGTCATGGTGCCAAGATTCATCTTAAGTTATAAACTTTATGACATGTTGATAAACTTAAGTAATATTTTGATAGTTATATTTCTTTTGACTTAGTTATTGATACATTATAGTTATTGGTGATACATGATAATTGAAAAATCGTTGCATCTTATTTTGTACGACATTTGGGCCTTAGTGATAGTACTTGCAGATTTCTCTAGATGCACCTTTCTTCATCTATTCTGTGATACCATTTGTAGATTTCTTTGAATGCACCTCTTCATCTGTTTGTAGTAATAACCTCTTTCCAAATACTCCTCAATGCATCTAGCACTGTAGCTACATCACCCATCTTATGGCTCACTTCAGCTTGCATGGATCCTTTCACTGCCTTGTCCACTTTCAGGAATCTAAAACACTTACATCCTCTAGGTTCTGTCCTTTCAGACTGTTATTTTAACTTTACCTGTCTCTTTCTACTGCTGAGCCTAATACCTTGTTTTATTACCATTCACTCTCAGCTTTCTCCTTTCACACATTTTCCCACGCTCAGAAACAAGCTGTTGCAGTTTCTCATTCAAAGTTGCCACCAGTGCCATGTCATCAACAAACAACTCTATGGCCCCTTTCATGGTGCTCCTGCAGCTTTGAGAATGCACTCTACACAGGAGCAGGGAAATGATGGACTTTTTTGGAGTGAGGTTTTTTTAACAAGACTGTCTTCTTTTCTTATCATTGAAGTAGACACAGACTTGGTAAAGGTGACTTTTCACTCACCAATAAGTTAACAGGGAGCAGAGTCAATAACACTGTTAATAATGATATGCATTATCAAAATTTGTACAAATGGGAAGGAGACTAAACTCTTGGACCACACCTTTTATCCTTGCATTCATGCATATGATTTTGAATTTTCCAATGCTTGCTTTTGTTTCTTCTTTACATAGCTTGTTTCACTTCTTGACATCTGTGTTGCTGAAGAAATGCTCTTTCCTGTCCCTTTGTACACTTGTATTCCCTAATTTCTTATTATTCCCCCATGTTTTGGATTCTCTTCTTACTTCAGAGAACTGGTTTGCAATATATTTTTCTTGTCCCTTTAGGAATTTATAAGAGGTTATCATGTTCCTTCATAGTTCCATGTAACTCCTTAGCTAGGAGACCAGACTTTTCTGGCATATTCCAGTTTAGGTCAACTGTCTTTATTTATATTTCTGAGGTCTGTTCCCTTCGGGTACTCCCTTGAGAGGGCAACCATGGAAAAGTCTTCATAACTGGTGAACTCTAGTGCCACTTTTAAACCTGTAGTGCCTCACCCTTAACAGGCCATTGGCAGAGGACAACTCTAGTGCAATGTTTCAAGAGGCTCCTACCTAATGTTCCTACCAACTGTTTCTCCCTAATGTTCCAGTGTGTTACTTCTTAATCTTCCCATTTAACATTCCTACGTACTACTTCTACCTAATGCTCCTGTCTAATGTTCCTACCTACTACTTCTATCTGTTGCTCCTACCATTTTGCCAAAAGGCAGGACTAGTGCATAGCACTCACCACAGGAAAATTTAGTGTGGTGAAGAATGATTTGTGTGAATTAAGTGTTTCAAATGTTATGTGTGACAGACAAGGAGAGATTGTATTTTTGAGCACAGAATGCCAGCAGTCCTCATGTGGTTGAGGCAGAAAGAAAAGACTGTTACCTGGGTCATGGTAATGACCCACTAGGCAGCCGTCACTAACCCTCCTGATACCCAGGCAGGTAGTACAGGTAATACTCCTCCCAAGTTGGTGGCTGCCTACCATGTAATGTATGCAGCTCAATTGTACAACATATTTATCTTCCTAGGTATGTAACAGTCCATTTACGTAATGGCAGTTTTGACATTGAAGATAACGTAGTTTTCTCTCATAATCCTTCTTATATGAAGTTCTGATGATAAATAAGGCATGTCATATCTTAGATTCCTCCTGAACTACAACTGTAGTAATTCTTTTCTCCAGTATGGTACATGCTGTCTGCTTCATTTGATTCATATCCCACCTTTGTGATTTTGTATTGTCCAAAATCACATTTCATTTGCCATTTTGTCATACTACTGCTGCATTTTGTTCAAGGTCCCTTTGCAACATTTTGCAATACCTGTGACTTTGTGTATCTTTCATGACTTTGGCACCTGCAAACATATGTATGTATGGTTCTGCTTCATCTGACAATTCATGTATGTTGATCAGAAATAGCACTGGTCGCAGCAGTGTATCATGAGAGACTTCACCTGTCATCTTCAACTTTATTTATCCCATAATCCTAAGCTGTTCATCAGTCTCAGAGATTTATATATGTTTGAGGTCTTGAGACAGGCTGAGTTCTTGCTGAATTGTATACAGTACTATCACTCTTCTCCCTGACTCTGATCTGTATGATCCAGACGTCATGGGACTATTTGTGAGAAGTTACATGGTGGAGTATTGTATATTTTACTGGAGGTTGGAATTATGATCATATTATACCTTGTTCTAGTCCAAAACAACACTTTATCAACCTGTTTTGGTGAGTTAACGTGCTTTTTATTTTTTTGTATGTGACTTAGACATTTCAAATGAAAATTTAGCCCTAGAAATGACGATGAATACCTTTATTTTGACATAATCAATATTTTGACTTTGAGCATCAAAAGTGGAAGTTTGAGTGATTATCACTTTGTGAATGAATTGTCACTTTTAATGTAGTGATTAGAAAAATTGATCATTGTCAGAGTAAAAGCAATTATTGTTGTTTCCTGGGATGAGTTTTCATTTCATGAGGAAAGTGGCTATATCACATGCAAAAAATGAAAAAGCACATCAGTTTGCTGAAAGAGGTTGGAATACATTATGCCACAATGAAAAAAGGTTTATTGTCGTGTGTTTATATCCATGACTGCAGAACACTCATTATTAAAGTTAGTTTAAAAAGTTAATATTACAGATATTATTTTATTTTGTATTCAATAATTGCTTTAGGTTCAGTGTTCAACAATGAACTCTTCTGGTCATTAATCTCTGGATGCATACCCATGGTCCTCATCTCATCATGTCAAAGTTCTGAGAAGTCTCACTAGATTCAAGTTTCTTATTTTACCTGAAAAATCCTTACAGAAGAACAGCTCAGTGCATCTTGGTTTGAGACTTTGGTAAAACAAGCTTTAGAAATCATATAGTCACATTTGTTATAGTGTTAGAGTTTGTGCTTTTCTCCTAATAAGTTGATTATGGGAAAATAATTCCTCTGTGAGACATTGCCTGTCATTTTTATGAAAGATTGCAACAAAATTAATTTTCTGTGCTTCTAAAATGATAAGTAAATGTTAGATAAGATTAGAAATCATTAAACTTTGTTCATTGTTTTCCAATCCATCTTCATAATTTTCAATATTGTAGCACTTCAGAATAATGAAATTCATGAGCAAACAGTTTCAGCTCAAAAATTGTGCCACTTTGCTGCATTAGTTATAATTGAAATGCATGGTTTCAAAGTATGCTATGGCCAGTGCATTGTTACTGTTAGATTTTTCATATGAAGTATGTACCCAAATCCTTATTTGTATGAATTCACACACTAACTCTTCTCTGCCTTAGCTACTTGTAGAGTGTAATTGTTTACTGGAAGTAAATGAGCAGATAAAAGTTGTTGATACTGTATATAGGAGTTGGTCCATATGAATGTGACAATGCCATTATGAAACTATTTTATAGATGAGATTGCGTATAGGCCTCAGTACTGTCTATCGGCTGACCAGTATGATTAATTTTTCATATTGGTAATATGTGAATGGACATTGTATCCCTCCTAGAACAATCAGCATTTATTTCATTATGTGTCTGTAACTTTTTCTTATCACACTTTTTCACTTATTTTGTAGTTATGAAATTCTATGAACCACCAGCTGTAATATGAATACCTTGTTTTATCTTGAATCTAAGCTTAACTTTGAATGCATGAAAATATGATTTAATAATATGTATGAGTTATCCGTGACAGCTAATGATTGATAGTTGCTATGATTACAGAATCTAGCAAAATCAGTCACTTTGCCAAAATGAGGTTCACTGGGACAACAGCTTTTAAATCTGGGCCATCACAGACTTCATTTTTTGATTGCTTTTGAAAGTGAATATGTGAATGTGGAATTTATAGCCAGAAGTGCACTTTCATCAAAAGTGGTACATATTGGTTTTTATATCCACTGTCTTCATTCCATTGTATACAGTATGCATTGGTAATAGAACTTTTTGTGACCAACTGTTCAGTAGCCTCATATTGTATATTATACTTGTAATATACTGTAGAGAAATGACAAAATAAAACTCCTATTTAAAGGAACGATAGATCAACAGATTTTCATTTTCCCTACATACATTCCAGTGTTGGGGGTATATGTACAGTTACATATATTCCTTGTAGGAGGAGGTCTTGCACTTGTGGGAATTCATCTAGTACACTTTCATAGTATCTTAGAATATTTCAAACTTATTTAAACTGTCTGCATTTACAATTTACTTTTGGACTGTTTCAGCATCCACAATTCCTGAAATATTTCTTCACATTTTTTTCTTAGTAAACTACTGTGGTCCCTCATTTTCCTTTAGTTTTAAAGTTTATGTCACCATTTATGGATACTAGCTTCTCCCAGTATTTTGATTTGCTTACATCAGGGACAGTTTTTGCTGCCCACCTCTGTCCTTTGTCAAGGTGATCCAGGGCTCCACCTGCAATTGTTGATGCCATGAAAAAGAGGCCACCTTTAGCAAAGTTGCATCAGCATTAGCAGATGAAAAGAGTACAGCATTTTCAAGGGACCCACCTTACCCTTCCCCCATGTGAAACTCAGTCTCAAGGTTGCAGGAGTCTCGTAGAAGGGATCCCAGGGTTGCATTTTATTGTGATGATTATAAGCTTTTGTGTTCATGCTTATTTGCTGTTTCCTGCATAGCAAGTTAGCATCAAGAACAGAAGAATGGCCTCGTTTGTTCACTTCATTCTCTAGCTGTCATGCATACTGTAATACACTGAAATGAGCTCCGTATCCACAGCCAAACTCCACATACTTTTGTTTAGTTTCCCCAACTGCTTTGTATACCTTGGCTTAGCCCATTGACTACATGTCACACCCCTTATACAACATTGCTCCAATTCATTCAGTCCCATGCATGCCTCATGCCTTCCTGCATGTGCAGGCCCAGTTCCTCAAAACATCTTTCTCTCCTTCCTTCCACCTCCAGTTTGGACCCCACCTTCTGTCTGTCCCTTCCACTTCTGACATGTATATCCTCTTAGTTAGCTTCTCCATACTTAACCTCTCCATGTGACCAAACCATTTCAGCACACCCTCTTCAAAATCTTCCAACCATACTCTTCTCACTACCATGTTTCTTTCTTAGTTGATCAACCTTTTTCGCACTGCCTATTATCCTCAAGCATTTCATTTCCAACACATCCACCCCTCTTCCATACTCTTTTTTTACTATATGTATAAACCTTATCTTGCATCCATACAACACCATCGGGGCTATTATACCGTCAAACAAGCAAGGCCAGACTGCATCTGACTGTGGTTGTACTGCAAGTAAAAAGTCACCTTTGGTAAGTCTGTACGGTTGTCTGTTTACAGAAGGAAGTACACCCTTTTCAAAGAACCTCACATGCTAAAGGAGTTCATCATTTCCCTGTTAGTGAAAGTAGTGCAGCCTTGAAGCTGCAAGACCACCTAGAAATGTTATCCTGGAGTAGCAGTGGGATCCTTGCAAAAAAGGAGTCCATGGGTAATCATGAATAGATAAATTCTATCAAACACCACTCTTTGTCTTCAAAGATGTTAGCCCCTTTTTCCACATTCGTAAATGCACTAAGGACCTCAGTTCCCTAACCCACCCTATGGTTTACGTCAGCTTCCACAGTTTCATCTGCCACCATGTTCACTCCCATGTATATAAAACACTCCACTCCCCTCGAGATATCTCCATTCAAGCTAACACTCCAGCCATCCCGGCTCACTCCCTTGCTGAAGTTGATGACCTTGCTTAAATTCACATTAACTCTCATATTTCTCCATTCACCTATACCCTCAAATTCAGACTCCAGCTTCTACAATTTTTTCACTTGGATCTGCTACCAGAGTTGTATCATCAGCAAACAGCAACTGACTCCTGCTCTAGGTCCCCTCAACCCCAACAGACTGCTTGTTCACTTACTGCACCACTCTATCTATAAATAGGTAGTCTTTTTTTCAAGGTGGTGTTAAGTTTCACATAGAAGTCTAAGTGGTTCATACAAGATCTCCTCTGAATCCTGTTGGCTCTTCACTCGCTTCTTGGTCAAAATATTGAACTCCTTTATGATGACTTTACAAACCAAGCAGGACAGTGAAACAGGCCCATCATTCAGGGATATTTCCCTATCACCTATAAACCTATACAGGAGTTTCTGAGCAGTGTTTTGAGGATCATCTGGTCATTGTACTGGTCTGGTCCCTTCATGTGCTGACTTTTGGTGTCAGTGCATTCTTGGGTTCTACTCACGTCCCACTCTGGCAGTGTTGTGTGTCATGTTACCTTTGGTAAATACACCTTGAGACTCTGCCCTCCGCCCTTCTTCAGAAATGTACCCTTGTGTTTGTTGGTAATTTCTCTCCTCCACTTATGCAGTCTTAACCTCTTTATTCATTATAAATCGGTTTCTCCTGATATATTGACGAAATTGTTTAGGTTGAGTCTTTGATGTGTCCACAATATTTCTTTCACATTTCAGGTGCCTTCACATTTTTTATCTTTAATCATGCCAAACCTTCCTGTCTACCAGGTTCTGCATGGTTGCTTTTTATGTTTCCTTATTTGCTCAGTGAAATCTACTGAACCACCAATTTTTTTTCCAACTGCCTCTCTTCTCTCTTCAGTCTACCCAGGATCCTGAGACCTGACGCGAAGGACGGGGGCCGCTGATGCATTTGGCATAAATCACCAAGACCCCAAAGTGATAACGTATATTACATTCTTTTTTTGATGTTTTTTTTCTGAGCCTTTCGACGTTCACGTTAAATCTGAAAGTTATTTATCACGAGCTGTGTGAAACAGAGACTACAAATGGCATAGGAAATATGTAACACCCATCTGTGTGTGTGTGTGTGAGTGTATTCATCAACCAGACACTTTGACCTATATCCTTATATCCCCACTCGCCACACTGGTGACAGGTTATCTTGATTTTCTTATTGCAATATTCTCCCTCACAACTCTTCAGTATCTTAGTTAATCTGCGGTAATGTACGTCCCAAGTTACATTTACCATTTGATGATTTTGCAACCGTTTGATGTCATCAAGATGTTTCATTCTTCACGTACATGATGTCCCTCATAACTCGACCATTACCCGAGAGAGAGAGAGAGAGAGAGAGAGAGAGAGAGAGAGAGAGAGAGAGAGAGAGAGTGAGAGAGAGAGAGAGAGAGAAGGTGGGATGGAGCTAGTTTTCAAGCAGGTGGTGAGCCACTGTGACTTGACCCCGACACCACCTTACCCTGATGTAGTCAGCCTTTCGTGTCTCAACCTCATCACTGGAGAGTATTGTCTTATCTCTACACGGCCGATGTATGACGAGGTTCACCGTGTGAATCTCTCAAACGAACATGTCGTTTTAGATCTCATGAGGTACTTATTTCCTCCCCTCCAGGTGAATTTTCAAGGGCGAGATGTTAGAAATCCTTGACTCATAGATATATTCGGACACTTGAGCTGACCACAGCCCGCCCCCTTGAGCGTGAGTTCACAGATGAACTTGTTCTACCATCATTTTCCCCACTCGTTACCAATGATTTTCTGGCTTTGTATCGTAATCGAATGGGGTCGACGTCACCCTTCAGTATTTACAGGGCAGATGGACAGCCTTCTTCCAGGAGAAAGTACCTATATCACCATCATTACAATATCCAGGTGTAAGAGCTGAGCATTATGTCATCCGTGACGTCACTTTGGCGGGAGAAAACAAAATCAACAGCTCTCCCCCTCCCTCTAGCAGCGAGGTTGTGCTTTGGACGGTGAAGACTCGTACGTAGAGCGATGCTCCAATGTGATGTATGTATAGGAATATATATCGTATCCACCTGTCGTCCATGGCTGAAGTTTCGATCAATAAATGATAAAGGAAAGGGAATAAATTGATATTTAGGTCAGCGATGGTACCCACCCACTCCACGGCGCTGATGGTGTTGCCGCTCTCAAACTCCGCCTTTTTCTTTTGAATTTCGTGTCTTCCATAGAGAATTGGGGATATTCATATAGGATCACATGACATAGTTATACGTGACGAGTCCGCTTAGACAATGTGAGATCCCGGTGGGTGCTATTCAAAGAGGAGGGGAATATTTTCGAGAGACATTTGAAGTAACTGGACTTAACCTACATGAAGGCAAGGCACCTTTGAAAACTGACCGCTTATGTTGAATGGTTGTAACACCCTTTTATCGCCCACCATTTCTGCCAAAGTTCTTCCATCACCATCACCTCTCCATCCCTCCTGATGTAGCCGAGGGAGGACACAGGACGCGTCCCTGTACCTCCGCCCATTGCCACCACCGGAGCACCCCCTCCTCCTCCTCCTCCCACAGACAGTGATAAGCTACTTCCCCGCCCGGTTGGTCTTTCTGGTCCGGGCGGTTACATCCCGAGACACTGTGTCAGTTTAGGTCCAGCTGAGCACTCATCCATATCTAGTCAAGACCCACCGCTTCCCACCACATCCTCAACCTCCTCCTCCTCCTCCTCCTCCACGGATGTATACCACTTCCCGACGGATGACTGTCGTGGCTGGATGTGCAATGGTGTTGACGTCGTGTCGTATGGTTAATATACAGAGAGAAAATAGCCCCAATGTCCACGACGGTTGCGAACTTTCTCCGGAACGACGCGTAGACTCTGACGTGCTCCATTAGGTTATCGTCCTGTGTCATACTGTCCAAGAAGGGTGGCTGTGGGCCTCCAATCCGTCTCGTCTTTTTTCCACCCCCTCATTTTAGTCGCATCCTCCGACATCAGCAACACAACAACGTTCCAGTTCCAAACGTTTCCTGACGCAACGTATGATCTCATGAACCAGCCGGGTATCCTGTACAAATGTGATATTTTAGGTGTAGACGAGGCGAATCTAAGCGATACTCTCGTCGTCAGCGGCCACAACAAGAAAAGTAGGGGAACTCCTACCGACGCACAATCTCTCCAGCGACTTGTGTTGCCCAGCCCAGCTTTCTCTGTCTCTCTCCCAACCCACCACTGCGGTAAGTCCACACACTCTCTTACGTTCCAAAGTCACTGTAGTGTTTGTATGTATGTGTGTGTGTGTGTGTGTGTGTGTCTCCCCCTGAAGACTTTGGTGTGGTGAAAACCTCTGATTCAAACTTATCCTAACTGGAAGCTGTGACATATATGAAAGTACGTAAGCCAGTGATAAAATAATGAGAGGAATGTTCTAGGATTAGATTAAGTTCAGTGAAACGGTGCGGTCGACCGCTTTCTCATGATGATGATGATAGTGAATGATGGTGAATGATGAAGCATTGCTTGCCTAAGATGGATGACAAGATGAATGAATGATGAATGAGCCGCCGGGGAGACTACATGTTAAAATTCAGGAATGTGAAAATAAGAGTAGTGAAGCATTAGGGCCAGTGCTGTGGTGCCACTGACCTTTGATCACTGCTAAACAGGGAGGGAGGTTCCCCTAGACTCTCACTGTAAACAAATGAGTGTTGTACATGTTGACCAATTCGGATTTAATCAATAAGGTGAGAGGAAAAGAAAAAGAAGAGGTGTTCTCTGAATGTGATGGATTATATGCTTGAATTTTAGTTTTTTATGTTGCTTTCAGTATCTTTATGTATTGTTTATTGCTTAGCGACCTCTCTCTCTCTCTCTCTCTCTCTCTCTCTCTCTCTCTCTCTCTCTCT
>JAUTXX010006078.1:0-10067 GCA_032273605.1 Panulirus laevicauda
CTCTCTCTCTCTCTCTCTCTCTCTCTCTCTCTCTCTCTCTCTCTCTCTCTCTCTCTCTCTCTCTCTCTCTCTAAGAATCATAACTTTGCCATGCATGCAAGAATCTCCTGCAATTTTTTATTTCCAAAGCAGGAGCAAAAAATAATATAAACATGGAGCGAGAATTAGTCTTTCTAACACTTTTCGAAAAAGGTTTCTATTTTCCAAAATCATTCGCTGGAGACGGTATTTTTTAACTTAATCTTTTTTTATCATAGCGAACGACTTGCCCCAGCCAAGGCCACCTCTGGTGAAAGAAGAAAGCCCGTAGCCTCGCCCAGTAAGTCTTGCCTGATGCACCACGAGCTATTGATAAGACAGTTGTTCCGTAAACGCTAATGGAGCTACGTTTTGGGTACAGATTTTATGGGGAGTTAGATCCATTTTCTTTTAATGCAATAGGGTTGTTGCAGCTGTCCGGACCTGTGCTGATGTGACTGTCCCTTGCTTTTGTTTTGGGTTGTCTCAGCCAACTAGTCCTGAGCAGCTGTGACTGTCTCTTGCTTCTGTCTCGGGTTGTCATAACAAGCCAGTCCTGAGCAGCTGTGACCGTCCCTTGCTTTTGTTTTGGGTTGTCATACAAGCCAATCCTGGGCAGCTGTGACTGTCCCTTGCTTTTGTTTTGGGTTGTCATAACAAGCCAGTCCTGGGCAGCTGTGACCGTCCCTTGCTTTTGTTTTGGGTTGTCTCAACCTACCAGTCCTGAGCAGCTGTGATTGTCCCTTGCTTTTACCTTAGCTTGCCGCAACCTGCCAGTCCTGATTAGCTGTAGCAGTCCCTTGCTTTTGTTTTGGGTTGTCGCAGCCAACCAGTCCTGAACAGCTTGGATCGGACCCTATTTCTGCCTTGTTCTGGTTCGGGGAGCAGAGTGCGTCCCTGCTGACGCCGGTTATGGCATTGTACTCTTACCTACACTGGCTCTTACTACTTTTATTTTTTGACCAAAAGAAAAGAATTTCATGTGCTCCCTGTTATATGAGTTCTGATAGTCACTTGTTCTAACTAACTGGTGCAGTCTTAGTGCACGTGATGAATACATCACTATGGTTGTTGTGACTGCATTTCTCGAAAAGATAGATACATATACTTCTGTTACTCTAATTCATGAGGAGATTGGGACATTCCCACACTCTGTGACTGTCACTACTGAAGAGATACACACATTATTACACTCCAGCGTTACTGCATTTGTTATGACAAAATCAATTCTTAATATCCTTGTTAACTTCCATCATGGATATTCTTAAAGTTTCTTACATTCTGTGATATTGTTAAGACAAGTACAATCTTATCATCCTTGTAAGCTTCCTATGCGAAAGACGAGGAACCTTTCTACATCACATACCGACTGTCCTGTGAGACAGATAGACCTATACACGGGGCATTACTGGAGTCGAGAGACAATACCACTTCTCCACACCTCTTACTGATAATGCTGAGGACATTACATTACACGATCTGTGAATATGATTCAAACATTCTTACGCAGCCCTTTCTATGGTCCTTGAGGGAGTTGAAAATTACGCACAGCAACATCTTGCAGCGGTCGTGAAGATCCATTTGCAAGTGGCCTCTGTTGGTGTCAAGGAGTTAACATCTCTGGGTTCACACTTTAGGCCTCATAGCACAGCAGCACTGAATATAAACCGAGTCATCCTATACATTTTAATGAAGGGGATTCTTCAGTAAATATAGGGAGACAGACAGACAGACAGACAGATAGAGAAAGGAGCAAGATGGAGAAATAAAGAGGAAGACGAGAGAGACTGGAGCCACAATATTGCTGGCCATGATTCACAGGATGAGCGGCCGGAGTCAGGTGAAGTAAGACAGAGTAGTTGTGTGTGTGGGTGATGGGTGGGAGAGCCCACGTCTGGATGATGGCTGAGGACGCCCCACGCCTGGGTAATGGCTTTGGGTCGCTCCACGTCTGGGTGAAGGCTGGCGGCGGTACCCCACGTACTGATTTTTATTAGGGGGGGAGGGGGTGCTGCCACGCTCCATGTCCAAGAGTTAGTTGAGCGCCCCATGTTTGGTTGAAGGCTAAGAGGCTGCATGCACCCCCATGTCTCAGAGATGACTGGGGAGAGGCGCTCCACGTCTCGATGATGAGGAGGGAGAAGCGCTCCATATCTTAATGATAGCCGGGGAGAGGTGCCCCACGTCTCGATGATGACTGGAGAGAGAGACGCTCCACGTCTTGATGATGGTTTGGGCGAGGCAGCCCACGTCTCGATGATGGCTGGAGAGAGACAGGGGCCCCCTACATCTGGCTGGTGCTGCGCCCAGGTCATGGCCAAGATCTTGCTGCACAGTCCCTCGAGGGACGATGTTGTCTCTCAGATATTGCTTTGTTCGTTGTGAGAAAACAGAGTCAGGCGAGACGTTGTTTTTCATAGTCTTTTGTGAGTTGATATCTATGGTAGTGATGAAGATATAGACGATGCTTCTGGCTGAGCAATGCACGGAAGGGCCAGGTGTCATATGGTGACACGTCCAGCGTCTCTGCGTAGTCTGAAAGTAAACATAACATATACTGTGCCCTCGAGGTTCTGCTCTGTTTACGTGTGGCTGATGCTCCTGTGTTACAAGGGAGCCACAAGTCGTTTACTAGCGTCAGTGAGTCGTGTGTGTTTACCCACTATCCTGAGGCTCGCCATCAATGGCTGACTCTTTTAAACTAATAAACTAAGTCCACTAGCTGGGAGATCCAAGATCCTACACAACTTTTGCAATATCCAGAGTCCTTCCTCTTCAAGCTGTCGAGGTTGTCTTAAAACAATGCAATTCTGTCCTCAGCAGGTTTGGTCCAGGAGATTCAGTCCAATGATACTTCTCTAGCCATGTAATGTCACTAGAAACTCTTTAAACCTTTTCTTTCCGTGGCTGCTGGGGGCCAGGACGTGTTAGTACTGACTTTGACTCTGTATTTCAACTTGAGACTTTCACACGCTTACACTAAGAGTTCCAGTAGCCCTCTAGTGCACTGTTCACAGTGTTTGCAGAGGATGATGTAGAGTCTGCATATCTAATCTATGATCATGGAGGAGGAGGTATGGTGGGTCATAGTGCCAGTTGCGTGATACCGTTTGGCAGTTGTGCTCTGAAGGCGGCCGATAAATTACCTTGACTCCTAAAACGTTCAGATTTTTCTTCTTTATGTGTAGATCTGAAGCCCGCAGAACTGGCCAGCCGCCCAGATATCTTGGGGAATAAACACGGAGGAAATTTCGCATCTTTAGTGAGTCAGGCAAACAAATTTGACACCGTGTCAACTTAATGGTGAGTCACCTTTACTATGGCCGCCTATAGATGAGTAATTCTACTAAGATTCGAACTTAATTATGGATTGATTGACATTAATTACGTCGACGTGGAGGACTTGAGCACTTGGTTGGCCTCATTATTTTTTCTGTTGAGTTAGATATCCTCATGTCAGTGAGGTAGGGAGGGGTGCAGCTTGAGAGTCTGCTTCAAGAGCTGGGCTGGGCGATCTTCACGCTGTCAGAATGAGAGCCATCTGTAGGGGGGGGAGGGGGGGGGGGGAAATTATATACCTGTAGTCCAGAAGACAGACGAATAAGGGAGAGAGATACAGGTGAAATAAATGTAGGAATCCAATGTTGAGAAAATAAACACAATGTAAATCCTGTAGAAAGTTTTAAGATTTTGGTTTATTCTTCTTTTCATCCTTTATGAATTTCGAGTTAAGAAACAGTTATCTTCAGTTTAGATCGTCAGGAAAATGAATAAACCCATTGTATGAAACAATCTTAGAGGATAATCTTTTTTTGCATAAGACGGTCAAATGGGAAAGATTTAACACGGATAACAGTTCATGTTATAGCCCACGTCCGCAAGCTTAACAGCTTTCCGAAGGATTTCTCTAAAGCTTAAAAGCTTTAGTACACACAAACACACATACTATATGTCTAGATTTTTCTGCTTTATGTGTGGTTGTGGAGTCTGCAGGAATAGCCTGCCGCCCAGATGTCTGGGAGAAAGTAAACACGGAGAAGATTTTGCGTCTTTAGTTAGCCAGACAAACACAAGAGCCAACAAATTCTAAACTGTGCTAACAGCATTAGTCACAAAAGCTCCCTAAATACTGGGAGATAAATTTTTCGAGGAACCTGCCAAACTCTCTTAACAAAATCAGTGAGAAAAGTTGGCAAATACATGGAGATAGATATTTGGAAGAAGCTACGAAAGGTTTTTGATCTCTGTATCAGGTAAGGCACGATTCGATTCCCCAACTTTCTTTTGTTTCAACCCATGACGAAATTAGATCATCCAATCGTCTCTCCTCTGTTTCTTGATCAGATATAAACCCAAACTGCTTCAGTTTATTGATCTGTCTCATAAATTCTACCATGATTCCCTAATCGCCGTAGATGGTTGATGGTTTTGATGATATGCTCTCTCTTCCGTCAACTGAGCCAACTACAAGCTACTGAAGCCTTGAATTGAACATAAAGAGAGATTGTACACCTCTTTTGAATAAGTTATGATAACTCTTGTCTTCATCACTGATAAGACTGATATGTGACATAGCTTGAAGGAGTTATACGACTCTCTCTGTCTCCCTTAATTACTGCCTTGACAGTCTTCTCTATAGTGCAAGAACTTTGTCTGGTTGTCTGGACTTTAGGCCTATCACCTGCCAGGGTCATTAAGACCGTCAACGCCAAGCTGCTACTCCAAGCGATCGAATGATCGCTAACACCTTCTTCAGGTGTTGAGGATAATTCTAAGATCACCAAAGCTCTTATTATCCTCAAATTCAACACCTTGGTGTTCTCTTAGTTTGGCTCTGTGGTAAATCAACAACTATGCTTATATCATTGTAATTATTCATCACCTAATGTTCAGCTACGTATCACCAGAAGCAAAATGTATAGATCGTGGTGTTTACGCTCCAGAACATCCTGTATATCTGCCACTTTGACTATGTAGATGTACCTCACTCACGCGCATCTCCGAAGTGTGGAAACAGCCAGCCCTGCCTTGATCTGAAGCTCTTTTATGATTATTGAACTGGTCACTATTATGAACCTTTAGTTCTGTAATATATTAGTATCCCAACTGTGTACTATCAACAGAATAGCTGCCTGATATAGTAGAGGCTTTTTTTTCATTAACTCATTTATTTACTTATTCACTTAATTGGATGAAAAAGAAAAATGAAGTAGACAGGGATAACTATATTCTGAATACCACAGGTTGCCGACCAGGGGTGACTGTAAGGTCATTCTGTGCCGTACAAGTCGACTTGTGCCGTCCATTGTGAGTTGTGTGTCGTGATGGGTCATAAAGGGTGATCGGAGGCTCGCACTCACTCACCAAAGAGTGACTGACGAGTCGTCCCGTGTATCACAGAGTGGTGACGTTATCTTGTGCAATCCAGCTTTTGTTAGAGGGTCGTCCAGCGAGCGCCATCCAAGGTTGGTTGAAGGATCACCCTTTTGTCATTCTGGGTTTTATTGGGTCCCTGTTCTGTCGCACGGGGAGACTGACGGGGTCGTCTTGTGTCCTAAAGGGTGATCGGAAGACGATACTTTTAGTCAAAAGTGATCAGGTGATCGTCCTGTGACGCCCAGAGATAATTAGTTAGCTGTTATGTGCAATTCAGGGCTAATCAAAAGGTCATCATGTGCACCACCAGGGTGACTAAAATGTCGTGAGAGTGATTCGAGGATCGTTTGTATCTTCCAAAATAACTAGCTAGTCATCCTCCGTCCTTCAAAGCAACTGTAAGGTCGTCCATACAGGAACTAGAGGCCGTCCTGTGGCATCCATGGTGGATGGAAAGTCGTTCTGGGACGCCCCGAATCAGTGAAGGTCATGTCGTGTCATCGAGGATAACTGGAGGGTCGAACTGCGTCGTCCAAGGTAAGTAGGGAGTCGTCCTGCGCAGACTAGAGTAAGTGGAGGTTGTCCAGCACCTTTCATCTAGAAGTACGTTTTCCATGAACGAGGTTTGTCATTTTGGCCAAGGTTATGTGTGAGACGACCCGCCTTGAACTGTGTATTGATTGCACGATCAACTAAATGCAGCTCATAAAAGTCTGAATACATATACGTTGTTTTTAATGAGGGTCTCTTTTGAAATAATGAGAACATGGCCACTTTTCAACTCATCACAATTACACCAATTTAATGAACAGTCAGTTACAAGCCATCCAGATGAGTTTTTTTTTGTTCTTTTTGTTTGTGTGTGTATGCAATTGTTTTCCCTCTGATGTATCTGTAAAAGGATTGTTTCTTTTCTCATCTACCTATTTCCTGGTAGAGTTGCCACCATGTTTGACCACGTATTGACCTTGTATGCTTTTAGGTCACCTACTCTACATTATTGATAGTAACGAAGTAAAGGCAACATCACTGTAACACGTTGATTACAACACCACAACACCCTGGTACTACCAAACTCCCACTCTAACAATGATCTCCTCTATAACCATTGGAGTGCTAACGATCCAACGTGGATCAAACCTCCCTACCCTACAAGACTCTCACCACTCACCTTTTGCACCATCTAGCCACGCTGCTACACTGGCCAGGCCTACATCGACCTAGCCTGCACCCCTTATTGTACACCACCCCTTACCTTGCACCATCACAGTCAACATCACCCAAGCCTGCACCAGCCCAGCCTGCACCATCCTAACTTACACCACACTAGCCTGCACCATTCTACTTTACATTACATCAGCCTATACCAGACATCACTTGGTCCTCCTATTCTACTTGCTCCTTGAAACTAATCCTCACTTCATATTCTCTTCAGCATCAGCCCAGGAAGGCAATACTTCGAAAGAGAAAAGGAGCAAAGGAGCAAAGGTTAGACGCCTCTACATTTACTCTCACCAATACAGGATAAGCGTGAGGTGAAAATACGAAACAATAACATAAAACGTGACACGAAAACTCCGCCACTTGAGAGTTCGTTTTTCACATCACCGGAGGAAATTCCCGCAGCTGCCTTGCCGCCGGAAGAAACGAGTAAAAATTGCTTGAGAAGAAATCCCGGCGAGAAGTCTTGTGGGAGTGTGAGTATTTCCTCGTAACAGTGTTACAGCTCCTCGGGCAACGTCAGGAGAAAATGTGAGTCGGGTTAAACTGCTTGTGGAAAAATGTTGTGAGGAGGCCACAGTCAGCGGGCGGGGAGGGGGTGGGGACACATTCACCTTCTCTACCGACTGTATCTTCGCGACTGTTTAATGTACACTCATCGGGTGACGGGGGATGGGAACTGAGGACTGACTGACTGACTGACGTGGATTCCCAGCATGAAGATGAAACAAGGGACACTTGCCTTGGTCAACCACCTTTGCGGGCTGAGTTACGACCGCTACACTCACCCTGGCAAGTATTGGTCGTCTCCCTCTGCAGACTGAGTCATTACACCTACACTTACCTTAACCTGTATCGTTTCTCTTCCTTCGGGGACTTAGCTATTACACCCGCACTTACCCAGGCCCGTAGGGGTTATCTCCCTTTAGGGGGAGCGAGTTGATAAAGCTACACTTACTCTGGCTTGTACTGTACTCCGTTTTGGGGAAGTTAGTAAATACAGCTATACTTACCCCGACCTTTATTGGTTATCATCCTTTGGGGACTGAGTCACTACAGCTTTGTGGTAATCATTCTACAGAGAGGTGACGAAACATTTCAGTTTTTCAAAAGTCAGCCTTAATCACCTACTGACAGCCAACAAAAAGCCATATTGATATAATACTTTTGTAAAATATTTTTTCCCCGTGCAGTACAGGGTAACTTAAGTAGTATGTATATATATTAATTTCTCGAGAGCAAGAGGAGATAGATGCGAAAAGAATGTGCTTTTTCAGTATATATAATACAGAGCGAGAATGCATTAGACTTTGAAAAATCTGTTTATTCTTCCGTAATCTAAAAAACATTAGTAAAGATTTCAAACACACTGAGACATCAAACGAAAACTCTATCACCGTATAATGTTATAGAAGAGGGAAGATTAATATTGGGATAAGCATTTTTGAGAATTTCCATAACTACTATGTTTTTTCAAGATATTCTCAAATTACTCAGAAAATATGTTCAAGGGTGATTATACGTCGAGTCTCTTCGTTTTATGAATCATCACGTGTGGTTTTATTTGTATGAGAAGTGATGTATGTTCGGCTGTATTTCAGAAGACCTTGTATGACACATTCCTTCAAGATGACTGAAAGGCCTTTTGAGGCGAATGAGTGGATGCTTTGCTTCAGTTTATGATACAGTAACTGCATCAAAAGGAAATCAGCTTTACATATGATACCTGGATATCTAAAACAAGTAAGGAAACCAGCCTTACATATAATACCAGGATATCTAAAACAAGTAAGGAAACCAGCCTTACATATAATACCAGGATATCTAAAACAAGTAAAGAAACCAGCCTTACATATAATACCAGGATATCTAAAACAAGTAATTAAACCAGCCTTACATATGATACCAAGATATCTAAAACAAGTAAGGAAACCAGCCTTACATTTAATACAAGGATATCTAAAACAAGAAAGGAAACCAGCCTTACATATGACGCCAAGATATCTAAAACAAGTAAGGAAACCAGCTTTACATATGATACCAAGATATCTAAAACAAGTAAGGAAACCAGCTTTACATATGATACCTGGATATCTAAAACAGGTATGAGCTTAGTGGACAACGAGCAGGCGGGGAGACTGGTTGCAAAATGCGTCTTCTCAAGAGAGATGACAGCCAAGGCGATGATGCATATGGGACAGGAAAGGTAGAGAGGTGTGGAACAGAAAACTATAATGATACGATGCTTCCACCACGAGGAGTAAAGCCAAGAAGGACAAAGAAACAAAGAAAAGTCTTAAATATGATCACTGAAGACGATCGTGGACTTCCCTACTCTCTCTCTCTGCTGATCTACCTGGCTGATGTCTGCATTTCCTTGCGTTCCTGGGTGTAGGAGATTCTGAGTCCTGAGGACAGCAACTTTAGTGATGATAATCATCTTTCTCTCTCTCTCTCTCTCTCTCTCTCTCTCTCTCTCTCTCTCTCTCTCTCTCTCTCTCGTCAGCCCGCTCCCTGGCTCCGTTTCCGACAGCTGCGAGGGTCAGCAGGATTCACCTAAAGGTTCTGTGTGTGTCATTAGTTACTTGCTTCGAAGCTTTACACACACTGCTTGATATATACATGCAGATAACCCACCAATGTTCATTTATGTATTCGTATTTACTCAGCTCAAGATGTCAAAGAGTTTTCAGAATGCCTTGTTAAAACTATCATATGTTTTATGTTGAGCAGACTGGTAAGCATCTCTATATTAGACTTAAGGAGCATATACATCGTATACGAACAGGACAAGAATCAAATGCTTTGTTCAGTCATGTTAAGAATTATGATCATTGTACTGAGTGGAACAACTCTGATTCAGTCATTAACTAGAGTCCCTTAACCACGAGAACTATCATTGAATTTTATGTTATTAGATACACAAAGAATTGTGTCACTGAGAAGCGGGAGACAAAATTGGAGGTGGAGGGATGGACTGAAAAAGATTTTGAGGAGTCAGGGCCTGAGCATGCAGGAGGGTGAGAGGCATGCAAAGAATAGAATGAAATGGAACGATGTGGTGTACTGGGGTCGACGTACTGTCAACGGACTGACCCAGGGCATGTGAAACGTGAAAATGTCTGTGGGGCTTGGATGTGGAAAGGGAGCTGTGGCTTCGGGGCATTTCACATAACAGCTAGAGACAGCGTGTGCGGATGTGGCCTTCTTTTCTATTTTCCTGGCGCTACCTCGCTGACGTCGGGGGTGCCAATCCTGTTTCCTGTGGGGCGGGGTAGGGCCAGAAATGGATGAAGGCAAGCAAGTATGAATAAACATGTACATGTGTATATATGTACATGTGTGTATGTATTTTCTTTCTTTTCTTTCTTTCACACTATTCGCCATTTCCCGCGATAGCGAGGTAGCGTTAAGAATAGAGGACTGGGCCTTTGAGGGAATATCCTCACCTG
>JAUTXX010006089.1:0-19247 GCA_032273605.1 Panulirus laevicauda
TCATTTGAATACTTGATTGCAGGCCTTAATTATTCCAAAACATAAATTTCAACCTCATAACCCGATCCAGCGTGAATTTAGTCCTAAAGCTGAGTTGTTTAAGCAAATTTATTACCCTTAGAAAAATAACACGAATTCCGGGTATGATGAAACCTTAATTTCTATTTGTTTGAAAATTGATAAACATCATAATGACACGCTTCTAAACTGAAAATAATCATGAAAAATATAAGCTTCCCTAAGCAGACAGATGCCAAAATAAATATGGATCGAATAATCACAAAATCTTTTGAAAATGTAATCATACGTGTTAACAGGCCCTAGTGAACCACTAACAATATTTCAACCCAGGTTTGTATTCACCACAATCACATAAATCCTTATCCTGAGGTTTTCAAGCAAATATATTACCCTTAAAAACACTATCCAAAATTGCAGGTTAATTTATAGCAAATAAAAACTTTTTATGTGTGAGAATTGAGATATGATAAAACGCTTCAATACTTCAGATAATCATAGAAAATATAACGTTTCTGTTTAGCCAACAGATACTCACTAAATACGAAGGGAATGATCACAAAAGGTTTTTAGAATACAGTAATTTAAAGACTCAATTACATGCCTTAGCTAGGAAGTGATTAGGCAGGTAAAGACTCTGGTTGGTGAATCATTCCATATGTTAACAATCCTGTTGAAGGAAAAGTATTTCGCGCCATTAGTGTTAAAATATTTGCCCACGAGTTTGTACACATTAGGTGAAAATCAGATGAATCTACCCTTAAGCAGCTTGTTAGATCGAGACAAAGCCTCATATAAGTCATTTCATTTAGTCGACTCTTATCATATGTTTCTCAGTCTGGCCATCATCATGGTCGTAACTCTGTAATATCTCCATTCTGTCAACGTCTTTCTTTACACAGGGTGACCAAAACTGAATACAGTATTCAAATGGAGATGCATCAGTGAGCAGTGAAGAGTAAGCATAATTCCTTAGACTGAAATTCAAAAACCCTATTATGAATCTTGTTCTTTTTCTTGAGCTCTTTGAATTCTTGACAACGTCATTATCCTTTATTCTCATTTTTCTTCATTTTCGAGATATTTGATGAGGATTTCTCTCTTATCTTCTCTGTGTATCTATGTAACTCAAATGTAGAGGGAATGGTAAGGAAGAGGAAGGAATGGTTTCATGAAATATGTCATTAGGCAAAGGAGCTTCGGGACGTGTAGTGACGAAGATATAAACCACACTAGCCAGCCAGCATTTGCAAGGTATAAGAGAGCAAGGAATGAGTATACCAGGATAAGAAGAGACGAACAAAGAACCTTAGAAAAGAATGTTGTGAAGGCAGCCGAGAATCCAAAACTATTCCATGTCTAATCAAGAGCCTGTTGTCAGGTAAGGAGCAGATGATTCAGCGATGGGATTCAGTAGAATGTATTTTAGAGTATGATTGAAGGATATGTGAGGACCTGAATAACAAGTGTAAAAGTGCATTCACACTGGAAGACACTATAGCCTCAATACTAGGGAGCTGGAATGAGGAGACGGCTTTGGAAATCGTTGAGATGTCTAGAAAAAATATCAACAGAATACTAAAAGAACCTGACCCATAAAAAGGCTCACGGTCCTGATGAAATTTCATATACTAAAAAGATGGTGTGTAGATACAATTGTTAGACCACTTGCATTACTAATTAAGGTGTCACTGGAGAGAGGAATGGAAAAGGGCAAACGTCATACCTGTCTGTACGAAACTAGACCAAAAACAGGCGTTAAGAGACCAGTGCCACTTGAGAGAGTGTGTGTGGTTTGTAAAGTTCTGGGAAAAGATTATTAGAAAACAAGTAGATGGCTTTCTGCGAAGGAATTTCCTGCGTGAGAGACATCATGGCTTTAGGAAAAAGATGTCATGTGTAACTAACCTCTCATAGTTCTTTTACGAGAGAGTGTGGTCAGTGTTGGCAAAAAAGAGGCAAGGCTAGGTGGGCTGTCTGTATCTGGACTGCCAGGAAGCATTTGACACAGTACCGTATGGAAGGGGGATTAAGATGCTGGATCACCAGTCAGGAATAAGTGAGGAAACTCCTGACTGGTCTGATTATCTCATGGGGAAGGAACAAAGGACGTATGTCTGAGCTTTTTCCCAGATGGGTAGAGGTGACCAGTGGAGTGCCACAGGATTCGGTTCAGGAACCATTAAATTTATTCATCTTTATCCTGAATATGTTCTCAGATGATATCAAGGTCATGAGAGAAGTGAAAAGAGAAAAGGATTACATCAGCTTAAAGGGAGACCTAAACAGACTTCTGATCTGATTTGAAACGTAGTTGATGAAATTCGACCCAAGCGAATGTAATGAAGACGAGACAAAGCGAAAGACTGTCTCAATATAATCATTGCCTGGCAGGAAATAAGCTTCAGGATTCATTGTGCGAGGACTTGAGAGTCGACATTGTCTCTAACCTGTCGCCACAATCCCAGATCAGAACACTTAGGTAGACAAACTGTCTGCTGGTAAATATCAGAATAACTTTCATGTGTATGGATGGAGAAATATTCAACAAGCTATTCATATCCTACAAATGGCCAAAACTAGAATGTGCTTCTCAGGTTTGGTCACAACACCAGAGGAGGCACGAAGAGCACTTCGAGAAGGTCAAGAGGAGGGCAACAAAGATGGTACCAGAGGTAAGTTACAGGGAAAAGCTGACTTTAACTTTACCCACATTGGAAGAGAGAAAACTGAGGGATGACCTGATCATGACCTCTAAGTTTTTAAAGGTATCGTCTGAAGACACGGTTAATGCAGACAGTATTCATTCATAAATTTAAGGGGTTGCATAATAGTAGAAAGTGTTCAAGAGAAGTGGCCCCACATTTGTAAAGTACAGTATATATGTTGTACATCCAATAACAAGCGATGTGTGTGTGTGTGTGTGTAATTACTATTTGTGAGTTACAGAAAGTTTTACGCCCCCATAAAGGCCCGACTCTCGGCGCATCCGGGCTGACTCGTGGTTACTGTTCTTGTTGTACGGGAGAGGAGAATATTACACTCGTGTTGCCCCGTGTTTTTAGTCTGTATATATGTACTACGTCTGTTCTCTTATGTGACTATGCACACACACACACACACACACACACACACACACACACACACACACACACACACACACATCCCAGCCTGTCATGTCCCTATTTATAGACCAACCCCGAGGGGAAGGTGAACATTTGGTTGGCTATAGGCGACTGCCACGCCCAGGACTCGAACTCATGGAGAGCTGACCCCGGAATGGCCCATGTATGTACATCTGCTGAACTTGAGTGAATAATCAAGCTATCACTCATCATATAATCACTTATCTATAACTATCTATATATCATTAGTAGTGTGCGTGTGTGTGTATATTCGTCCAATCCTTGAACCTAGCTTAATAAAGAAAATGATATGCGTAGAGTTGTAGCGAAGAAGAGCAGAGTAAATGTGGCTGTCAAGAGAAGGGTTATTCAAGATGAAAGTGTGGTGGAGAAAAAAAAAAAAAAACATTGAGACAGCTGAAGGCTAACCTTAACTTACTTTCGTGAAGGATGTTGTGAGGAGTGTGTTATGATGAAGAGTAGCTAGAGACATGGTAAATGACCTCGTTATAGTAGACGTTTGATCAACGAATGAAGATATTGGTGTAAGTAGTTTTCTAGGTTTCGAGTTGTCTACTAACTGAGTTTATTCAGACATGAAACAAGCATTACAAGTGCCCACCCCTACATATCATAAAACTTAAGAAAGATAAAGATGTAAAATTGAAGTCTTTAAAAGGTTTACCCCTGCGGACACTTAGCAGGCACACCAACACCGTGCGTAAATTTGAGAGAGATCCTTTAACTTTTGTCGAACATAGCACTCACATGTATTTGTTTTATTTACACTACTAAATGAACTGGAATATCACATTCCCTGCTTTTAGTTATGTTTGATTGCCTGTAGATTGGGTAAAAGAGGGTTGGTATGGTTATCCGTGGGCAGGAGTACTAGAGGAAACTGTTGGTACTACTGATTACTATTTCCGCTCCCGCAGACGAATTTGTTTTTCTTGAGAAGTAGTTGAGAGTGGGTGTGTCGCACTAACTAGTGTCTGGTAAAATGTCTAAAGCAGCGAGAAAAATCCTGGATGATGCGAGGGACACGGGGAATCCAGAACTTGACCTTCAAGACAAGCAGATTACGTCGTTAGAAGAACTCCCTGGACTGTGTAAGTGATAAATTCGAGAGTATAGAGGAGCAGATGTCTTATCTCCTCCCACACATAGTCTATTCCATGCTCAGCCTGGGAGAGGGATTTATGGGTTTTGGAGAGGATTTGTTTAAATATTTTTGCATAGGTTTTGAAGCCATAGCAATTTCAACCTCTGTCAGAGAAAGGTTCTGTCCCCGGGCGCCCGCCCAAAGTTGACACATAATTGGGTAGTTCTTTACTTAACTGCCGTCAATTTGCCTTAAGAGGTATATCTTGGATTAAAGGCATCACTGAAGTACCCTATGGAAGTGAAAGAAAAGCATATTTCTGTCATTATATGTGTTGGTAGAAGGGCGACGAGGAGGGTGAAAGTACTCAGATGCCACGACCTTAGTAAGTATGGAATCTAATGGAAAGTGGAATGAAATAAAATAAAGTTAGGATATATCTTATCAGGCTCGGTCCTCAGTTCCTGGCGCTGCCTGGCTATGGTGGGCAACGGTTTAACAATCATGAAAGAAAGGTATATACTTGTGTTTGCATAGCAGGCTTATTTGCTCTCGTTTTACAATGTACATCATAATTACTTCCCAGCCCAATGACGTGTTCCGTTCTTCCAAGTCATCAGTTTATTCAAGGATATTCTTTTAAGATTTGGCAAATTCTTAAAAGTGCTTCACGAATTTTGTAATTCACTTCTACGAGTTGATGATAAGACGACACCCCCAGTTGCAATAGATGCATAGAGTCAGGTAGATATGCGATGATAAGGAATGATTCATATGGCGGACTCGTTGGTAAACTTCCGATACAAATGCCCTTTTCAAGTTTCTTGAGTTACTAAAAGAAGGTTGTGAATCTAAGGAAGTGTCGAATGTTTCTTTTTCCATTAAGAAGGACATTATAGGGCCTAGATTTATGCCTGATTTGATATCTTTCTCTTTAATTCTTTGAAAGCAGTAGATATCATGGGGGTACAGGGAAGAATAAGGTAGTGAAAATTTACAGGATGAAGGGAAAAAGCAAAAACAAATGCCACAATATACAAGAGGGGAAGCCTGATGTGGGAATCATAAAGAAAAATGATATACACCATGGGAGGGAGTTCAGGGAACATGTAATCAATAAAACGCTGGCCAAAAAGACTACTGACTCGTCCTTGACTCGTACTTATACATTTTTTTTTAAGGAAACACGCAGATGCAGTGGTGATGCAAGAAAAAACATACATACATATAAATCGATGATGCTTGGGAAGACACAGATGCAGTGGTAATGCAGGGAACAACCCAAAATATTGTGACGATGCAGAGAGATGTCCAGAGGTAGTGGTGATGCAGGGAAAGACCAACACAGAGGTGGTGATGCAGAGAAAGATCGAGATTTGGCAGTGATCCACGGGAAGATCTGGCTCTAGGGGTGATAAAGGGAAAGACGTAGATACTCTGGAGATACAGGTAAAAACACAGATGCAGTGGTTAATCTAGAAGAGCCATGTATATATTGGTGATGCAGTGATGTCCACGGGTGCGGTAGCGTTGCAGGGAGAGACACATGAGACGATGATGATGCAAAGACACAGATGCAAACCCTGATGCTACGAATAGCATAGATGCATCAAGAAATTGAGAGAGAAAGACATATTTACGAGAAAGACCAAATGTACGGATCTGTTGCAGGAAAAGCCAGCGGAGCTGATGATGATGATGATGAAGGTGAAAAGTTGACGAGGCTGGTGATAGGCGAGGTTGGAGACGTACCTGTAGAAGGGTGCTGGCGAGGCCCCGCGGTACCACAGGACGATGATGGCCACGTCGGCCATCCCCCGCGTGGACAGGTCACACGGCACCTCCACCGTCTCGTTGGCTAGCACCGTCAGCTGGGCCAGCACTGGACCAAGACAACAGTGACAGTCAGACACACGTTCTTAATCAATACATTGCAACTATGACTAAATAACACATTATCAAACATAGATCATATACAACATATTTTTTTAAAAATCGTTATCATATCACAGCATTGTACACCACTCAACCTGGTGTATACGTTTGAGACTCTGACTTTATATGAAAAGGAAATTGTTAGATATATACAACTTTTGCTGGCCATACTTCCATCCAGGCACATGTAGATATTTCAACGGTATCTAATAGACGCAGTGTTTTGGTGATAGTTGTACTTACGAGACCCCATTACACACCCACACACACACACACACACACATACACACACACACACACATACAGTTAATCATACTATTTTAGCGAACAGTGTACTTCTTTACCATTGCATGAGTCAAGGGAAAAGACAGCAATGAATGAAGGCAGGGAATTTATATAATCCAGACACCCAGACCCAAAGTCAAGTTAAATCTTTTATCAACCACTAAAGTCTTTCAATTTTTTCAATATCTAAATATGATATTTGTTAGAGACGGATTCAGATAAAGGAGATATTCAACACCAGACACTTGTGAGAAGATCCACAAGAGAAAAAGAAGAGGAAGAGATAAGGCATGAATCACCAGAGATCAAAAGTTTGGAGATGTGGTGTGAAATAACTGGAAAAAAAGGGACAGAAGTGAACACAATGAAGGATACATACATGCAGAGAAATCGAGTTAAAAATCGTGCATAATGCTATGAGATGAAAGAGGAAGTTGCGGATGTGAAAAATATGAACAGTTGGTATAAGAAAAAAAAGATTCAGATTAGTTAATGGGATTCAGAAGGTACAGAAACAGAAGAAAGAAGGGAAATTCAATGAAAGGAATTAAGGTCAGAATCTATTGAAAATAGTGGGCATAGAGAGATAGCAGGAGAAACTTCAGAGGCTGAGCTACAAACACAGAATATGAAGAATGATGCAGCGGAGCAGACACCCGGGGACGTACAAACAGAAGTACACAGGAGAAAGAATAATATATATTCTTATAGATGTAACAATCGGTGAAAGTTCATGACCTGGGTGATGACCCTGTAGAGAAGTGCTGAGCGTACATGATCAGCGCTTGTTAGGTAAAAGCGGTACGGGAGGGTGGGGGGGGGGTGATTAAAGAAAGTCTGAGACACAGAGATTAGCAGTCCAACACCGGGAGATCTAGCTAATTATGACTGGTTGACGCAAAAATTAGAATGACGAGAAAAGCAGGAGGTTGACTGACGGAAATCACACATATTATTTTGGGTTCAGGAGATCATACATCAGATAAAGAAGGAAGGGAAGAGGAGGAAGGAAAGCTCCTTAAAAGATTATTGGAGGATAACAAAAGAAAAAAAATGGGTGATTATAATCAACATGTAATGACCCACCATGATTAGGTTTGATTTGGTGTCATCTTAGCCGGGAGGTATTTAGGCAAACTAAGAAACATGGAGACAAGGTGGAATTCAGTGTGGTTTTCATCAAAAGTCACATAGGAGACGAGAGAGAGAGAGAGAGAGAGAGAGAGAGAGAGAGAGAGAGAGAGAGAGAGAGAGAGAGAGAGAAGCCAGGAATACATTCAGAAGGAAAAAAAAATTGAGGGATTCCAAGTTGAGGGAAGAGGGTGGTGGATCACTGCCAGCCCTGAGGAGTCTTTCCACACGCTCCTGCATCTCATGGCTGACCTACTTCTTGAAGCAGGGGAATGTGGACTATGCTCCCATACGCAGTACAGCTTTCTGCCACAGATAACCTTTCACTCCCGGTGCAGCCGCAGACGAAGAAATGGCCTTCCATTGTCTTGGCTGTCATGTGTAATGCATCAAAACTACATCCTCCTGTTCAGACAGACCCCACACCCCCTCCCGTGGTTTCACCAGGCTTCATCATATGCTCTGGTTCGAGCCATTGACACCACGTCAGGCTCAGCTTTATGCCTCATTGCCTAGTTCACTCTGTCCGTTGTGGCACCCTCTTGCACGGTCGGGCCCCGAGCTCGCAAAACCTTTTCCACTCCATCCTTCCATCAACAATTCGGTCTCGCCCTTCTCCTTGTCCCCTCCACTTCTGACACATAAATCCGTTTTTTATCACCCTCCCCTCACACATTCTCTCCGTATGTCCAAACCATTTCACCATATTCTTATTCAGCTCTCTCAACCATACTCCTCTTATCACCACACCTCTCTCTTACTATTCTTACCCGATTAACCCTACCCACGTAACATATTGCCATCAAGCATATGATGTCCGTCGCATTTGTCCTTTTCCGTGCATTATCATCAAGAGCCCCTGCCTCGTAACCGTTACTCACCGTCGGGACTACTATACTTTCAACTATGCCCATCTTCGCTCTGACATATTGTGACCTCTCACTGCTTCCAGGACCTTCGCCCCCTCACACACCCTATGACTCACTTCAGTTGCCATGGTTACATTCGCTGCCATGTCAACTCCCTGGCATCTAAAACACTTCACTTCCTCGAAGACCCCATCATTCAAACTTGCACATCAGCTAACGTGCCTCTCTCCAGTACTAAACCTAATATATTACCATGCTTTATTCACATTTACTCTCAATTTTTTCCTTTCAAACACTCTTCCACACGTTCGAATCGTGGTTGCGACAGTCGGTCCACAGTTAGCCTAGCTGTTCATCGTCCCCTAAGAGCTTTTCGACAATTTTTGTACCAGGCTTAGGATAAGGTATATATGTATATCTATATATCATAAATGAGATGGCTTTCATCAGGGCCTTCTCAGTTAACATAAGAAAATACATGTGTGTGTGTGTGTGTGTGTGTGCAAGGTACATAGAGCCAGTTCATTTCAAAGTCTTACTCCTACATGTTTCCAACATTTATTCCTAGGTTAGAAACAGCTAAAGATGGGAAAGAAAATGAAATCAGTTGCCACTGGTGTGACCAAACTCCAAATACATCATATCTTAACATTTTACTGTCTTGCTTGTTAGTGATAATTTCATATGTTTAGAGTTTCATCAATGAGATCTTTTCATAATTGCAAGAATATCTTACTTAAAGGCAGAAATCATATCTTACGTGTCATATGACGAGAACTAATGTTACAATTATTTTCAGTGCACAATAGATCCGTCATATGAATTGATTGCCAGTTCATTTCGGATAATAATGAATGAATCCGATGATCAAATATTAATGAGCTGATTTGATATGAATAGTGTAAAATGGGAATTTTGGTGCAGTTACTCTAAAATTTATTCATCTAATAATTTTCAGGTAATTATTGTAAAATGAGATTTTTGTGAAAGTTACTCTACATATATTCATCTAATGATTTTCAGTACATTATGTTTAACGTTATGCATCTAGCTATGAGCTGATCATGGTGGAGAAGGAATCACAGAATGAAGGAGTTTACCCTCTTACGTTTCAGCTAGTATGTCTTCCTCAGAGAAAATGATACGAAATCATTACAGACAGTATGTTACAGAACCACTTTGTGGATCATCCCTTCGGTTGCCTGAGAATACATCCCCCTCATTGGCCGATTGCTCTCGCTAACTCCGCCCTCTTCGCTATGCTAACTACCAAATAACGGAGCGACCTTGGCTTGAATCACAAATCCTGTCGCTGTCTCCCGCGTTAGCGAGGCTGCGCAAGGAAACAGACGAAAGAATGGCCCAACCCACCCAAATACACATGTATATACATACACACCCACACATGCACCTATATATACCTATACATTTCAATGTGTATTATCATTATACTTTGTTGCTGTCTCCCGCGTTAGCGAGGTAGTGCAAGGAAACAAACAAAAGAATGGCCCAACCCACCCACATACACATGTATATACATAAATGCCCACACATGCACATATACATACCTATACACTTCAGGGTATACATATATATACGTACACAGGCAGATGTGAGCGAATGAAGCTGCTCTTCGTCTATTCTTGGCACTGCCTCATTTTGTGTAAAACAGAAAACAAGCTGTTTGAAATTTCATACTTTTTAGACTGGTTAAGAAAAATAATGGGCATGATTTATTTTCTAGTAATATCGGTGTAAATTTGAGTAAACATAGTCATGAGAATTTTTGTGTTCCCCTTTAAGAATTTAGAATCTGATTAGCCAGGCAAGGTTTTATCCATGATAGCCTGAATATAAGGTGTGACATAGTATAAATGTTGAGTATGTTTGATAACATATACAATAAATCCATATTCCTGAGTTGTAAAATGCTGCCAGTACCATTTACCCTTTTACTTCCAGTTTTAGATCACATTTGCTTTCCTTTCAGGATGTCTGTATTTTCAGTCGTAATCATTTGTAGCTGCATTTAAGTAAAAACTATTAAGTAGTTCCATTTAATTTGTAGATATTATTGTATGAAATATTATTAAAGTATTAACACCATATATACAGTTATGATAGTTGTTGATAAGCAAGAGTAAATAGAATTATGTATTGTTTCCTTTCTATATTATAAGTAATTTTCATTCTTATTATCAAAAGAAAATTGAAATTTATTACTCAAAAAACTTACTTCAAATTTATTATGGAGAGAATTTTCGTTAGTTAGCTTGAGTGTGTCCAAAGAATTTAAGTGTATTCTTCTGTGTTGCTATACTTATAAAATATATAATAGTAATGAACTTCTTTAAGGAATACAGTTGAGATTTTCAGTGCAAGATTAATGTTGGACAATCATATTTTCTGTAATATATCCCTCCTAGTGGTCCATTTCATGTTTCAGTTACTAAAACTTCCATCCCATCTATTTGCTGTCACTGATTCTCATTTTTTAATATTCTCAGTATGAGGATGGCGTAAGTAGGTTATTGAATTTTTTTATGTAGGTTCTTCTTGGGTGAAGGTTTAGAAATTGTAGAGGATCTTGAGGAGAAACTTAAGTGCACTGTGCACCTTGCAGGATTGTCGAGGAGAGTCTGTGAGGCTGGTGGGCACCTGACAGGTGGGAAGTTTGTGCATCTGTGGGGCCTTGTCCCTCCTTGGGCACTTGCATGTCAGCTCTTTTTTTGTGCACCCTCAGCAGCTCTTACTTACGTACACACACACTAAGTCCACTTATGAATTAATGCAATATTTTTTGTGTATGTATATTGTTAAATTTTGGTGGACTTTAAGGTTTGAGATGTTTTGATTAATGTGTCCTGTTTTGGTGTTATCCCTTGTAGAAAAAGGTTTCCCCTGAATAATGTAGTTTTACATATGAAATGGTATGCATTAGTGGATGGTTTTCATACTTATGTTTTTAACTTATGTTTTTAAACTGAAGCCAAAGGACATACAAGACATCTTTTAAAACAGCAAACCTGTGTGTTTACTATAAGATAAAAACTTGTCAATACCATGATTTTGTATGCATTATTAATACCCAAATTTGGTATTAACATTCATCATTTTTAATTTCTTGAATTTCCTGAGATCTCAATTTGTTTTAAGATTATATTGTTTTGGCTTTGTGTATTAAATCATAGATGTTTTGATAATTATAGGTAGATGCTTATTGATCACTGTTTATGTACTGTAATATGTTATATGCATGGACTAGATAGACTTTAGCAAACAAGTCCCAAAGAAAACTTTGCCATTGGAGGTGAAAAGCTTGAAATTATTTTTAGAGAATGCCATATACCCAAAACAGCTAGATACCAACACAGCTTGGAATAATACCAACACTACCACTGACTTTGCTCACAGTTGACTTTTTTTTTTCATCTTAACATCATTATAGCATGACAAGGGAGGAGCAGTGTATTCTTAATATGATTAAGAGGGGCAGGTGTTTTTTAATCCAAAGTAAAATTCAAAAACAATAATCTTTATTAACTTTAAAAGCAAGAAAATTGGAGGTTGTTTCATAAACACAATCACGTCAATATGGGATGTTATTGAGGCTTGGGTAATTAAGTAATTATAAAACCCCAGAACCCCATTTATGGGGCTTCTGCAGCTTCAAGGCTGCACATCAATCAGGGCAATGGATATGATGGATTCTTTTGGAGCAACAAGTTTTTTGATGAGATGGTACACCTTTTCATTCATTGATAATGATTACAGCCTTAGTAGTGTGTAACCACATGCAGGCAGAGCTTATAAGTGCTGAGGCTTGAGTATGTATAAAGATTTACATGTCTGCCTATCTGATATCTGCATGTCTGTCTGTCTATTTGTCTGTCTATCTTGTTATGGAATTTGTGAAAGAGTGTAAAGAAGTGAGCCCTGACTGACATGGGTAAAAATGAAAAGAATTATGAGAGTTGGGTGAGTAGAAGTGCTTAAGCACTTGGAAATGAGAGGACTAAGGAAGAGATGCAAGCATTTTGGGAGGAGCTGAGTGAATGTGTTTACAGTTTTGATGCAAGAGATGAGATTTTAGTGATAGGTGATTTGAATGTGTGTGGGTACCCAGTCTTGTGAATAAGAATAGTGAACAGCTTATGGAGTTGTGTGCTGTAAAAGGACTGGTGATTAGGAATACCTAGTGTGAAAAGAGGGGCATACATAAATAAACATGGATGAGTAGGAAAGATGCAAAGGGGTCATTATTAGATTATGTACTGATTGATAGATGTGTAAAGAGAGACTCTTGAATGTAAAGTGCTTAGAGTGGCAGCTTTTGGGATGTCTGATCATTATATTGGAAGTGAGGGTGAAAGTTTGTAAAGATTTTAGGAAAAGAGGAAATTATATGGGTCGGAAGAAGGTTGTGAAAGTGAGTGAGCTTGGAAAAGAGGCATGTCAGAAGAGATGTAAAGAGGTTAAATGTAGAATGCCAGAAGGTAGGAATAATTGAAGTTAGGGGAAGCAAATTGTGTGGCATGTGGAAGATTAGAGGTGTGCAGGTGAGAAAAAGGTAGTGGTTGGTGGGGTGAGGAATTAAGTTGCAAGTGTAAAAGAAAGGTGTATGGGTGTTATTTGCAGGGAAGGAGTGCAAACAATTGGGAGATGTACAGAACAAAGTATCATGAGGTAAAGAAGAAGGTATAGGGGCAAAAAACGGCAAATGAGAGGAGGGGTAAGTGAGTGTCGGCAGACTTCAGGGGGAATGGGAATATGTTTTCAAAGGAGTTTAATAGTGAGATAAGCAAGAGAATAACTAGGAACATTGGTGCTGGGGGGCAAATGGGGAAATGGTGACAAGGAAAAATAAGTTGAAGCGGAGGAATGAATATTCAAAAGGGTGGTTAAACATGTTCAATGATAGAGTGACAGATGTGGAATGTTTTGGATTTAAAAGCAACTGAAGTTGGTGGGCTTGCAGTAGATTTGTAAATGAAGGGGGTAATTGTGTTGTTGACTTTTGGGTTAGTGCCATTTCAATTTATGAAGCATGAGGTTTGCCATATCCATGTGGTACACTCAAAGATTTCTAGGCTTTGAAGATTCATTAGTAAGATAGAATAATCCAAGCTGCTTGTTGTATAGTAACAGTAAACTGGACAAAGTTTTCTTATTACCTGTCTTCATACTTTTAATTGTATAACATCAGGACCCTTAATGAGGCACTTGCAGCAGCAAGGCTGCACAGTAATCAGTTGCATGAAAATGATGGACTCCTGGTGAGATTGTATTCATGTTGTTTATGGACAGTGATACAACCTAGCCGAATGTAACTTTTCAGGTGAAGTTCAGGAACTTCTCATTTCTCGTAGTTTATAAGTGCAAGGTAGCAAAAACTATTGCTGTTTGAAGTGTTGAATTGTCCAAATAGATGAAGATTGTATCTAGGATAAGAGAGAACTGAAGAAATGTTCTCCATTTTTGAGTTTTGTTTATGTAGTCTCTAAAATCACTGACCTTTGATACATAGTTGTTTGTAGTAATGGTTGACTGACCATTATACTGCTTTACTATCTGGAGGCTACAAAGGCTCCTCTCCAACATCTTCCAGACCACTACAGCAGGTCTAGAGGCTGGACTGGGGTTCCTCTTTAGCATCCTCCAGACCACTATGTTAGGTCTGAAGGCTGAGCAGAGGTTCCTCTCTAGCATCTAGATTTAATATAAACACCATCAGGCTCACTAAAACAGGTGTGGCAAGAAGAAACATTTTTACATTGCAGAGAATATGAATTAGGAATATTAGGTTGTGCTTTCCCATTTTTAGATGTAAAGTTCTGTCTTGAATCTGACTGAATGAGTTTTGTTTGCAGTGAAAGACAAAAGACTGTTCCTTTTTTTTTCCCCTGGTGATTATTTGCATAAATCTGGCAAAACATAATGTAAGACTTGCCTAATACATCCTGGCAGTTTGCAAGCATGACTTCAATGATGCTTTATATGTGTTGTTGGCTTAAGTCAAGGTTCAAATAATCCTCTGGCTGATGCTGTACCATTGTATTAAATTTGGTCATGGTAGAAATGTAAAACATGTACAGATAAGTTTAAAATTTGTAGGTGAATAAATGGAAACTTAGAAACTTAGGAAATCTTTTACCTCTATCCCAGGAAATTTAGTAACATGTGGAAGCACAGCTTAGAGATACCAACTTTATAATTTTTGACAGGAAGCACCAGCCAGAATGCTTGCCTTTCACGAGATGTTTTCTCCAGTTCCTAGGAACATACTTTTGTCTTTCATTATACATCTAGGGTAGGGTTGATGGTGGTGCATACATTGTTCCCATGTGAGCATGTTGCAGAATTTTTAGAATCCCATTACATATGGATTAATTCCAAAGGAATTTCCTTCAGAAGAAGCAAGGCTAGAAGTCTACCTGTTACCTGTGTAGCAACTTCCATGACTTGCAGTTATGATGTTTGTAAGCATAGGTGTTTGAAGGTAAATGCAAGTGAAAATAAAGTAATGCTGTTTGAAAGGAAATAGAGTGAAAGTATTGATTCTATAAAGCCCTATAGTGAAGAAAATGCACCAAACTTTGTTATAGAGTGAGAAAGACTGGAATCGGTGCCAGAATGGAAGAATCTGAAAGCTATCTTGAGTTAGTATGATGATATGGAAGGAGAGATAAGGTGGAGAGCACTACAGTTTAGAGAAATCATTAGGTCCTTAACAGAATGATGAAGGGTAGAGGTGAAATTATGGAAGTGAAGAAAGGATTTAAGGGACAGCTTAGTCCTTCAACCTTAACCTATGCATCCAAAATGTGAACATAAGATGAGTCACAGAAGTCAGGAATTCAGGGTGTGGTAATGAGTTATTTGAGAAGAGCACGTGGTATGACCAGATTGAATGAAGATAGTAATGAGAGGGTGCATTAGATTCATTATGAAAGGGAATGCAAAGGAAATTAATTTAGAGTGGTAAAGTGGATGAAACATAATACTTTAAGAGGGTCTGGGCATGTGGAAAGACTGCAATATGGGAACTTTACAAGGATAGTGTATGACGATATGATTACAGGAGTTGATGTAAGAGGAAGACCACCTGGAGTGAGAGAAAAGGGGAAGAATGCATGCAATGAGGTGTGTGAGATAGGCATGCAAGGACCGGAATAAGTGTAAACTCTTTTGCTGTGGCCATCCCTTTGATCAGAGTTCCTAGAGGGAACTAGAGTCATAGATATAGATAGATATATTTGGAAAATTATGGTATTATTAACACAAGACAGTCATTATGGCATCATGCTTCTCAGATAAATGTGTTCTGTATAGTTATCTGATGCATTTGTAATCAGTCAGTTGACACACTCCGAAATTCCAATTAATGCACTTTAAACTATGGTGATGATTATCAGTATTATATTTACTACATTGATGCTTTTTTTATCATATGGATATCATACATACTACAAAAAATGTCATAAAATATGCTAGTTTTGATGTAAAATGGATAATCTTTCCAAAAAAATTTACATGAGATGTAGAAAAGAGGTCTGTTTAGTGGAGATTGATTATGCTATGGTGGTGGATAACAAAGAAATATGAACTAAGACAAAGGAGTTAAGCAGTATGTTAAACTTCAAAAGCATGAGATTGCCAGAATAGGTAGTAAGAGAAGAACCCTCAGGTTATGGGACATGGAAATAAAGGAATTACATAATATAATGAATATTTAGAATAAGACTTGAGAACATAAAGCACTGGCCATTTGTGTGTTGAGATATATGATAATCCAAGGAACTTTGCAAAAAGGTTGTCTTGATAATTGAAAAGAAATTATTTTAAAAATGAGTGCACTTTAGATTTTCTGAAATATTCCAATCAGATAAGAATGTTTTGCCAGCCGTAGATCATTCTTTTTGATTTGGAAGAAATATATTTCAAGACGTTTTTCTTTCAAACAACTAAGAACACTGATATGGGGGATTCTTTGGAAAAGCTTGTTGGATGGGCTAAAAGTTTTGTGCCTTCATTATATTTTTTACTTCCTGTTCAGCTGTTCTAATAGACCTGATTAGACCGTTTGGTTTTTATAAATGAAGCATGTTTTTAAATATAGAATCATTCCTTGGCTGTTAGATGTTTTTTGTTTTTTTTCACAAATTGAAATGCTTCAGTGTTTTCTGATGAAGAAACTTGGACATTCTTCATTTTCTTTTTTCCACTTTGATTTTTGATATTGACAGCTACTAATCAAAGTGAGTTCTCTGCAGTTTGTTGATCCTTTTGTGTGATACATACTGTCATTCTGTATGGACTAATAAGATCTTATTACCTAATTCAATTTTATTATGTGACATTCCAAACTTATCGAGTCAAAAATTTCAGGTTCTATGGGGAGGAAGATGAGCTCTCAATGGGTTGTGATGATGCCTTAGACTCAACAAGTGGAGGTGGCAGGAACCCTGTGGGAGGTGTTGGGAGTGGAGGGGCCCTCAACAAACACTCTCCTCTCTCTGCTACTGTCACCAATCTGGCTGCTGATCCCATGGATGTGGATGATGATTATCCTGATTATGCTGATTCAGATGATTACCAGTACTGAAGACTTTGTCATTGTGCTGACTGTATCTCTTCAGACAAATAGTGATGAATATACTCTTAAAGTAAATTCTCCATTTGATTAAGAGTTTTATAATGAGAGTGGTTTTCATGTATTAGCCAGGATCATTTATTATATCTGGTTATGTCAGAAAAACTTGCCTCTCTTGTGGCATTGTAACATTCATGATCTTTTCATAGAACTTTGATGAGAATGACATCAGGAATGGCAGAAAAGTGAGATGGATCGTAATGCAAGTCTGTGCCATCCAGTTCAAGCTGGGGGAAGTACCATGATGAATATGGTTCCATTACACAAGAACCTGGTGTAAAAACATCATATAGCTGTCCTCTGCGTTGATGTAAATAGGGTCAGTATTCCAAATTTATATACAAATGGATACAAGTAAATTTGTCTTGAATATGTACATTTTTTACATACTGTATGTATTCGAGATACACTTTATCATAAAGTCTTATAGAAAACATTACCCTTTGAATGTTCCACAAATGATTATTTAAATTCAGTAAGTTAGTTGGAAATTATGGTATGATACCATAACCATTACTCTAATTAGACAACTAGCATGACTATATACATATGTGTATAATTATGATTTATTACTGCACTTACTTTTATTGCACTTATTTCTCTAAATGTAGATTGCATCTTCAGTCTGTAAGATCTGGTAGTTGAATAATATAATGAATTGGTAATCCCTCCTCATTAGTATGAATTATCTTGTTAACCAGAATATAAAAATCAAGATCCAGACTTCTTATTTATGCTCGTATCATACAAGTAAGCAAAAATGAAAATACAAATTTCTTGGTATTCTTTTAGACTAGTTTCCAGATAATGTAGATATTGATGTACACCGAAATTCCTGATCGTATTGTTGCTCTCAAGCCAGTTACATCAAAGAAGAATTCTTTTCCAGTATGATCCTTCCACTCTTCATGTGCCAAGAAGCATGCTGAGCCAGTCTTGCTTGTGGGTGTCATACTCTTCTATGCAAAATTGAACAAGTGGAATGGCAAATACATGTTTCTCTCTCAGTGTATAGTGCATGAATGTCAGAAACCTTGAACCAAAGACATACCCAACAGTGAATCTTAAGAACTGAAATGGAGACTTTTAGTGATGCGACTAGAATATTTTAATTGCTTAGTATACAGCCAACAAGACTTTGTAAACTATTGAAATGTAATCAATATCGGCATATAATGGAAGGAATGTGTGCCAGGATGTTGACACTAAATATTACAAAACATGAACCTAAACCTTCCAATTAATGTGTGGCAGCATATGATACTGATACCAAGTACTGTGATGCACCATTTATGGTGTGGTGCTTACACCCACTTAAACCTTTTTATATACCTTCGTCGAGTTTCCAGTGCTTGTGTAATGTTTGAAACATTCTCAAGGAATGTGAATGTGCAAATAGTGTATATATTGACATCCTAGATGAGGAATATCCGTGCTTTAAATGAACTGCCTTATGGAATTATTCCCAGAGAAATGTGATGAGGTGTCCCTACATATGTCAGTTACCTCAGAAATTTTTGTCTTCCTTACCCACAGAAATCAAGTCCCTCCATAAAGTGCCTCCCTGTGTCCTTGACAATTACCAGGTGAACTCGGATAGACTAAGGCTTTTAGTGTAATTGGTATATATCAGGGTAAACATGAGTCTCACACTGTCAAGTCCTGGATGTACAAGGTGAACTGATTCATTGAAACTCAGTCATAAACCCGTGTTTTATACAGTGGTGAAATTTGATTCTGTCAAAGCAATCAGTATTTCCTTGTTTCTTATTTTCATTAAAAGTATTTTATGTATGTTGTAAAAGTTTTAGATTGTTTACAGAGTCCAGTTTACTTTTTCAAATTTCATAGATTATTCACCAGATTGAGGTACTTTTCAACAAAAGCAGTTCCATGTTGGAAGCTGAAAGAAAGATATTGGATGGACAAATTTGATGGCTGAATGAGCCAATACAGTCCAGGTGGAATGTACAGCTCTGGTAGTTGGATTTTACCGTTATGATTGATATAATAATCATAGTCCCATGCTTTGTGCTGAAAGTGCCATTCTTTCTGCCTGGTGCAGAAAGAAACATGAACATAATTATGCTGTTTTTACGGTTACATCTCTGTCTCCCTCTTTCTCT
>JAUTXX010006090.1:0-10067 GCA_032273605.1 Panulirus laevicauda
GGTTGTATCGTGTTATCTACCCTCTGGGGTTTTTCCTTACGTTGGTAACTCTCTCTCTCTCTCTCTCTCTCTCTCTCTCTCTCACTCTCTCTCTCTCTCTCTCACAGGTTACATTCACAGTCGTATTCAGTCACGTAACTGTGACAGACTCTACTGAGGATCATCATGATCATCACACTGCTCAAATGACGAGTCATTGTTTTCCGACGATCAAGACCAGTGTTGACATCACGCTGCTGCCCCCAACAGATCCTTGAAGATGTTAGTGTTTGTGTCCATTGGACGGACGCCTCTAACCTTGTGGTGTTTCCCTCAGGCTGTGTAGTTTTCCCCCAAGACCTACCCTCTTCTACGTCCCCTCTAACATATTCTCTTACCCTCCAACACACCAACGAGGGGCACCTCCCACTCGCCCTTCCTCCAGCACCGCGCCTCCCTCGCTCCCCTCCCATCCCTCCGGCCCGTCTTGGAGGCAGCTGTAGGGTCCCAGGTTTGTTTACCCAGCCCTGTTCTCCCGGCTGCCGGCAGAGTAATAAACCACCGTGAGAGTGGACCATGGCCATCGCCAGGTCTTGGCCGTCAATACTTGGCTGTGGCGGCCTCTCTCCCTCCCTCCCTTCCCCGGGGAGGACCTCCTTCCTGGCTCGGCTCTCCGCTCCTCAGCCGATGCCTTGCTTCCCTACAGGGCCACCTCCTCGTTCAGCCACACTGCTGCTGCCTCGCTGCTTCTGGCTACTGTCATTCCATCAACCTCTCTTGACTTGCAAGCCTCTTCCAATCCTGCCATTACGTCTCCTGCAGCTAATCTTCTTCCTCTTCATTTCCCATTTTCACTGATCTGTCATTTCTTCCCCCACCCTCCATTCTCAGTCATCACTCTTGCGTCCTTTGACAGCCATGTCCGACCCTTGCCCATGTCACTACCAACTTGCATATTCTTGTTCCGTCCCCATCTCTTGGTGGCCGCGCACTTTCTCCTTGAAGTTCCTCCACCTCCTCCCTCGCCCAGCCCTTCCTGATGGTCACTCCCAAGTTTCCCTCCCCCCTCTTTCCCACCCTCCGTGTCTCCCATTATCACACTTCGCCAGCGCCTCCAGAGACGCTCGCCCCTCCTCATCCCAACCCACGCTCTTCCACATGTGTGTGTGTGTGTGTGTGTGTGTGTGTGTGTGTGTAAAATTTTAGTGTTGACTAAGATTCAATCTTCCTGGAAACCAAGTGGGACGTGAGGGCGACGGTGTATCGTTGTCCATTCCAGTGGCTGGTGTAGCCTCCCCCAGGCTTCAGGTCGTTGGACCAACCCCTGGTGTTGTGGGATGGGGGGGGGGGGGGGTCAGTGTCCGTGGGTTGTCCGCTGGTCGTCGCATCGTCCGTGTGTCGTCTTCGCCTACTTCTGGCAGTCCTGTTTTCCGTCACATCAGCTCCAGCATCTCCAGGAGGGGCCGGCTGGTCGGTCGGGCGGGTGATGGTGGCGGGGTGAGGTGGGAGACCCGAGCCATGGCACCCGCCAGCCTCCAGACAGATCGGTGTCGCCAGAGACAGATAAGAAAGCTGTCTCTGGTATCTCCCAGTCTCTCTCTCTCTCTCTCTGGTTCCCACGTGAGGCAACCCCCCTCCCCCACATCACCCATCTTATCCGCCTACCGGCCCCTTACTCAGCCGGTCATGGTTGTCTAAACTTAGGTACCCCTTGACTAACCTAAGACGACGATGGGGTTCAAAATCCCTTACTTTGTCAAGCATGACATACTACAGAGAGGGTGAGTGCACCATACTCGTCCTCATCTGCGGTTGTCACACTTCTCGTCTACCAGTACCCCACACTTCACCCTAAGATTAATTTTCCACACTTCGCCCTCCTGCCAGTACCAGATCAGTACCCTACATGTCACATTCACAGTACCTAAAACCTCGTCTTATGTCCTCCTGTACCAATGGTCTGCTCTGTGCGTACCTCTGCACACTTCCCAGTACCATTATTCCACCTTCCCGGTACCCACACTGTTCCCTCCCAGTACCCACCATCACCTCTCTATTATGTCCACTTTAGCCTTAAAGCACACGGTGTTAAGTCTCCCATGACACACAATCCACCCATTTCCTAACTTAACTCCTCCAGTACTTACACTCCGTCCAAATACCTTTACCTTTGCAGTATGTACTGCCCACTTCCTTAGTAACCGTGCTCTTCCCTCCAGTGCCCACACTTCTGTCCCTAAGCATCCAACAGCAGCATGTTAATGCGGACTAATGATCTGTGGAGTCATTTCCCGTCCTAAATTCAAAATATGTAGGAGAGAATATATCAAGAACAGTAGGGTATTAAGAGGCTGAGATAGGGGGTGTTAAACACACAGCCTTCACGCAATGCTCTAGTTGAGGAGAATATTTAACCTGGCGATCGCTGATGATATGCACAGTGGATGAAACTGGATGAATTCACTCCACCAAAGACCATAAGCTTCTAAACAATCTTTATGTCATAATCATCCGTCCATTGTGGTCTGACAAAGACCACAGGATGTAGTGTGCAGTAGATTAGCTTACGATCGTTGTAGGTATAAAGATGGACACAATTTGAAGTCGTCGGTTCGAGATTGGCGGACTGAGCAACCTGGGGGAGGAGTGGGTCGTAGTGAGCTATCTGGGAGAGGCAGGGTAGGAAGTAAGGGTGGTGTGCACGGCCGAGGTCTCGGGGGCTCTGGTTGATGGTGGCGTTCTTGGTCGAGGTGGTGATGATGGTGGTGGTTGGTTGGTTGTAGTCCAGGTGGTTCTAGGTTATCAAGGGTGTTGTCGTGGAGGACGATACGGGTCGGGGGAGTTGTTGTCAACAGTAATACTGATGGTACAGGAGTCGACGTACTTCCATCAAGTTGTCACATCCATCAGGGGGGTGTATTCATCCATCAGGGCAGTACGTGCATCCATCAGGGTAGTACGTGCATCCATCATGGTAGTACGTGCATCCATTATGGAAGTACGTGCATCCATCAGGGTAGTACGTGCATCCATCAGGGCATCATTTTTGAAAATGAGGAAACACAAGTGTCCCATCTTTGTGCCACACGGGGACACCCACAGGTAAGATAGAGTATAAGGTAGAGATGGTCCCTCAGAGGGGCACAACCTGACGAAGTTAGCCGCGAGCTTTCGTGAGGCCCAGGGATGAGATGCTGATGAGGCTGTGGGTAGTAGCAGAGGAGTCCTCTATTATCAAACTCCTGAGGAAGGGTCTGTGGAACTTGCAAGGTCTTCTTCTTATTAAACTCCCGAAGGAGGGTCTGTGGAACTTGCAATACCTTTGTCAATCTTACCTAACCTAACACTGCCACAGACTGGGCTGGGGAATCGGGGCGATAGCAGTTGGTCGTAGCTTTGTGAGAGACTGTAGGTTTGTCGACCTTGGAATTGGGGATACTGAAGTCTCTTGATTAGCGACGTATCTTTGATTGTTAGCGAGGATCGCTGACGGTGGAGAGGAGGATGTGGGTCTGGCCTGATCTTGGGGAGAACTCCTTGCATGGGTGGATGTTTGTGTGCGGAATTATGACTTTAATGATAAGAGGTACTCTCCCCGGTATGACACGCCAGCCTCCCGTGCCCACACCCCAATCAGCCAGTACCCACACCCCGTCTTCACAGTACCCATACACCAGCCTCCACAGTGACCACATCCCATCCTTCCAATAGCGATTCTTCAGCCTTCCTAGTACCTACACCCATCCTCCCAGCACCACACTCGACTCTCCCAGCACCTTACACTCCAGCCTACCCAATACCCACAGCCCACTCCTGTACACAGAGCATCAGCTGTGGGGCAGACGGTACTACATCGTGAGGGCCACCAGCAGTGTGGCTGTGGTGGTGGCGACGGCCGTCACCCAACCCGCCAGGGAGGCCGGTGGTGGAGACCTTGACGGGGAGGAAGGGGGTACTGCTGCTGGGATTACTGTATTGTGAGGGTATGAGGGTGTGTGTGGCTCTCCCACCACCAGGCAGGCTGGCCACCACACCACAACAACCCGTATTATACCTCCTCCAATCTCGCCTCCTGTCTCACTCTGCAGTCTATCAAATCTCTCTCTCTCTCTCTCTCTCTCTCTCTCTCTCTCTCTCTCTCTCTCTCTCTCTCACTATTATTTAGTCAAGGTCGGTATTAATGCAGTCCTCAGAAGCACTGGGTTTATGCCACATCTGTTTTCAAGGAAAATCCTGGCATCTTTCGAGCCTGCGTCCACAGAAACAAATGGGGATGTCTCTCCTATGTCCAGGGTAAGGGTGGAAGCTTGCTGCTCCTGGCATTCCTTACGTATGTTGACGACAAATACGCGCGTAGTGCTTGGCGATAAACGTAGCAAACGATGATGTCGTCCTGGGCAACAGACGTATACATGCTGACGACAGGTAAGTATTCCATAGCGACAGACGCACTTGTAATGACAGACGAGTGTATTTCTTGCCGACACACGTCCATTTGTTGTCGAAGGACGCGTGTTCCTTTGCGACAGGCGCATAGAGACCCTCCAGACTGATGTACTCATCTTTTAAGACAGATGTGTACACTGCCCTTCCTGAAGCCCTACATACTTCAATGTCATATAAACATACTTTGATAGGAACTGTAGAGCGATAAGTAACAGACAGAAAGACAGATAAGACAGACGTCTGGGAGGCAGACGCTTGCACCTGAGTCACACACTCGAACAGCGACAGCAAACAACACACTTTAAGAAAGATATACACCCTTGGGGCCACATATCTGTACATCTTTGTTCATATAAAAGACTCGTCACACTGGGAAAATAACTGAGCTGCACACATCATTTTTTTTAATGGGATAACTAGCAAAAAATATTTACCTCAAGATTTCGACAGTATCAAATATTTTATGTTCTGATACAAGTCAGCTCTCGCCTACCCCTTGGAAGTCAGAAAATAAGAGTACAGAGTGAATTACTTGCTTTCTTATCTGCATATATGGGAACCAATTAACCTTATTGCTAAACTGACCTTTAATTACTGTACCAGTATATGAAGATAGATAGTACAGAGGCCTTGGTAGGTGCCGCGTAACTTCGCCGAACTTTCCAATTTATTTTCATAAACGATTTCCTAAGAATATCGAGTATAACGTCGATGTTTATATTACTCGTCAAACGTTCTCCTTCTCCAGCCGTGAAGGCGACGTTAGTCTACGTCGCTTGCTTAAGATGGTCATGGTACCCGGCCGTGAGGGACGACCCTTAGGAGCTACTGTTGCACCAACTTCTGCAACGGACCGTCCGCCTTCTGAGGTGGCATTAATCCTGTTGTTTATGCCGCATGCAACTTTGCAATCGTGCAACTGTTGTTTTCATACTTTCTGGTCAGTGTTGCTGTCTTGAAGGGATGACATCACCAACTTGGCCTCCGTACTTTGTGGTGTCTTTCCTGTTGTCAGACATCGTGGGGGTGGGGGTGACTTTCGTGAAAAAAGATGTCACATAAAGTAAATCTTCCGTCATCAAATCGTCCGATACGATGGCTTAACCTCAAGATATAAATTTCGTTAAGGTCTGTATTACCCGAGTAGACAACGCCTCCTCAACCACAAGGCTAAAATCTCCGGTACTCCAACTTGCTGAGATTGTCCCAGACAAATTTGAGGTAGTTTACAAACCACTGGAACCTTTACTCAGTGTGTGAGAGGCTGGGTTTTTCCCAGTTGCTGTTCTGGGGAAAAGTGTTGCCATTCACATCAAAAATCAAGTCAAGTTTTCCCCCAAAAACATTTCCTCAAATGCGGATAGTCATTACATTTACCATCGAGCTGGTCTGCCAGCACCAACAGTACGACCCTTTGAGCATAAAAGTGCGACCCTTGAGCAACAACGGTACAATCGTTTGAGAAACAACGATCCGACCCTTGGACAGAGACTTTGCGACCCTTCAACACAACTGTACGACCTCTGAGAAAAGGTGTGACCCATCAGTACGATGGGACGACTATTGAGCATTACGATACAAACCCTTGAGCAACGACTTTAAGGTCTTAAAGTAAGACCTTTACACCCTAGACTCGCACTAGTGTGCTCAAGGGTCGTATCGTCTTGCTCAAGGGTCGTACCGCCGTGTTTAAGGGTCGTACCGTCGTGCTCCAGGGTCGTACCGTCGTGTTTAAAAGGGTTAAATACTGGCTGTGGGTGTCGCCTTGGACGGTCGGTCGGTTGGCCCTCCCTTGACTGGTGCTCTACAGCGCCGCCGTCGGTAGAACCAATCACACGTGCAATTAATCAGCCCCTTTGCCCCTGGTGCCAAACCCAGCTCCGCCACCCAGTGGTAACCCCTGTCGTAGTAATGCCTCATTTTTTTTCTCCCTTTTCTAAAATCCTTCAAGTGACAATCGTCCGAGGAGCGAAATCACTTGTCTAAGGCTGACGGAGAGCACGTGAGAGACGGTCGACGGCAGGAATTGGACGCAGCAGCAGTTACTGGCCCTCTCACAGCCGAAGCTGTCGGTCGTGCACGAGACAATGGGAGGAAAGTGTTAACAGCGCCGCAGATGATCCATTGTACATTTTCTAAGGTCGTTACACAAGACACTAGGATGTCTTGGGCCGTGTTCCCCTCATTAGCCACACAGCCTGTGAGGGAATTACACATCCTTGGGAGCATTTTTCCAGCCACCAACGCACTCGCTTGCTTCCACCAACAACTAACTGTAAGACAGAAAGCAAAGTTTTCAGTTGGTACACGAGTCTACGATGGTAGAATACGACTGAACATTTACATAGGAAATACAGGTCATTTGAAGTTGTAGAGACGGCCATAAAATCTGATGGGACGCTTGTGTGTGTGTGGGTGTGTGTGTGTGTGTGTGTGTGTGTGTGTGTGTGTGTGTGTGTGTGACCGTCCACGGCTTTTTATTTTCTTACTGGGCTTTATGAGCACCAAACGAGTTGCTGAACATCATGAATGGACACGCTTGAACATCTCACATTTCTTATAATTCAATCTCAAGTACCTTGTCTTTGATAAGTACATGCATGAAAGATGTGCCAGGTACTATGATTCTTCCTTGTACATGGTAAGAGCTACAACGAACAACGGAATCCTCATAGCAGGATGGAGTGGACGGTGGACTACACTCGTCCACTGCTGCTGGGGAAGACACACTCGTCCACTGCTAGTGAAGGAGACAATCATGCACTGCTGCTGCTTGGGGCAGGGAGGGGGGGGGGGGACAATAACAAAGAACGCATCAGCTTTTCCAGTTTCAAGTTACGAACTTTTATTTTCCAGTACTTGTGATACTTCCATAAGAATCCCTTGTTACTTCCAGTATATCACAAACACATACGTAAGTTCCTCAGGTTAAGCCACGGACCACCATAGTCATCAGGCAAGTCTTTGTTCCCAGCTGCGTATTGAGAGAGTAAAAGGAGTTCTGAGACTTAAAACAGGCATCACAATAGCCCAATCTTTAGCTGCCTTCGGCCACAATCATGTGACGTAGTGGTTTGTCGAGTACTGCGAAGTCTAGCGAAAGTAGATAGACGCAAACACTTCAGCTAGCTAGCTCCTCGGATGACAGAGACCGACCGAATAGCAGTTGTCTTTTGGAAAGGCGCGACGGGTAGGGTCGTCGCCCTGAATCATCACAACAGGCTTGCGTCCCTCATCAAAGGTGATCCGTAAATACAGAGAAAACATGAGTAGGGACCAGATATAATACGAATTCTCGGCTAAAAGAAAATGTGAGAGAAAACGTGGATTCAGCAGGAGGTCATGCGTAACAAATCTCCTGAGCTTTAGTGTGAGTGTAAACAATATATTGGGAAAAGAGTCGGGTGGAATGATTGTACATTTTTAAGCTGTCAGAAGACCCTTGAGGTTGTGTCTCAGAACGGGCTGTTGGTGCTGTGTCTCGAGACGGGCTGTGAGTGCTGTATCTTAAGACAGGCTATTGGTGTTGTGTTACAGGACGTGTTTTGAGTGCTGTATCTTAGGACGGGCTATTGATGCTGTCACAGGATGAGCTGTTGGTGCTGTGTCTCATTACGGGCAGTTGGTGCTCTGTCACAAGACGGGCTGTTGGTGCTGTAACCCCCCCACCCCCCCACGGGCTGTTAAAGAAGTCAGAGACGATACACGGAATTAATGTAGCGTCTGACTGTCTCCTGCTTGGTAATGGTAATCTACGAGGATCACATTGAAGCTCTTATCGTACCAGTACCACAAGCAAACAATATATATCTAGTTCATTGTGGCGTCTTGATGAAAATAGACGTTTGTGAAGGCAAAGAAGGTGAGATATGTGAACCTACGTCAGCGTCCGTGTAAATGAACGTGATCACCTTCCCTTCATCTCAGCGTTGGCGGTAGTTATCCGTTATTAAAGTTATCACGGGTGAGTTATCTTAACATCCTGTCTAAGATTTATGCAGCTAAGAGAGAGGGGTGCTTTACATGGCTGCGAACTACGCGACGCTGGCGACATTTACTTAGACTGAACTGTGACAGGAGGGAGAAAGTGCTCCGGTCGGGTCTATCGCGTGATTCCCATCTCATAAAGACCGTAATCTTTAATTTCATGTCATCGCTATCGCTCGCGGGCAATAGTTCAAAGTCAAATGATACCTTTCTATCGTAGAGGAATCAGCCCCTCGAGTCCAGAGTGGTAGATTACTTCTTTGCCAAATTTTTACTCGACAACAACTCACTCTTGTGCAGAACTATGAACATGGCGCACCAGGAAGTGTAATATGTATCCTATATTGTCCAATGTTGCATTTTGCTAGACGGTAGAAAAAAAAAAATGGATATCAATGTCGTCCTGAGTTAAGAAATCAACTCTACGAACAACTGTCGGATAGGAAGATAGTTTAGAACATAAGCGACCAAACCTTTGTTGATAAATATAATTCACATCTGCATTATCCGCAGACTCGAACCGCAGAAAATCATTTCTGTCATAGCGTCATAAATAGCTGTTCATAGTAAAGGATACCGCTACTTCTCAGCCTGTAGTATGTGTTAATTACTTAAACAATCGGAATCAAGTGTATATTTAAATGTATTCCAAATGCATACACCCGCAAACCTGATCCCGAATTTATTGCGTAATTTACTCTGAAGATGTTAGATCTAGATAAGACGATATCTGTCAAGGGCATCACCACCTGTGTTCAGGACGGCTGAACACAGCAACTTACATCCACCAGAGCAAGAGCAAATTCTTAAAAATACTGCTACCTGTGAATTTCTGCATCCCTGTAATGGCTGACATGGGAATTAATTATTTCAACTTTAATGAATTTCAATCATAAGCGTACGTAAAGCGAACGTTACCACTAGGCTACCGTCTCAAACCGGGCGAATATTTCGACTAGGCTACCGCTCAAACCGGGAAAAAGTATCAGCTAGGCTACCTGCTCAAACCGGGCGAAAATATTCGAGTATAGTCGGGGGCTCAGCACTGGGGCCATTACTGTCTATGATCTAATGTAAATATTATCTTGCCGGAGGGATAGCGCTGAGAGAGCTCCGGTGAATGGGAAGAATACTTATTGACCCTTGGATTGTGTAACGAGCTCGCATGCAGGAGTGTTTGTCCCGGCTCTCACATGCGTAACGTAAGTTTTGTGAGGTCCGGGAAGGCAGTATATACGAGCAATGGAAGCATGAAATTTCCCTTGTCTATATGGAAAGCAGTGAAGTGAGAGAAATATATGATGCTTTGAACTCCTCGGAAAGATGCATGGACAAGCATTTTTTTTTTTTTTTGAAGACGGTATACAGAGGACAAACTGCAGGTGACAGTTTGAGAGATCAGATTTAGGGACACATACTTTAATACTAAGAGAAGTAGAAGCTGGGGTTATGATGTGGACAGACGCAGCATATGAATTGCTCAGGCTACAGAGGTATTTCATATGACGGTGGCAAAGGGATGATTTTTTGTCGTGTGCACTGGAGGTAAGATGTGTGAAGCGTAAATGAAGATGTTGGTCTCGCTTGACGAAACATCTTTACGTTCAGAGAAAAATGAAGAAGCACTTTGTCAATGTGCAAGTCTCTAGCATATA